>VWYP01030547.1:8011-32500 GCA_013400435.1 Pycnonotus jocosus | reverse complement strand
CGGCGGCGGGCGGTGCCGGGGCCGTGGCGGGGGGAGCGCGGGCACTGGCGGGGCCGTGCCAGCCCTCACGGACAGGAGCCTGAAAGAATCCTCCCGCCCCGTTTTACTCCCGCAGTTTCCCCCCTCCTTTCCCCCCCACCCCGGTTTCACAGCCGAGGACGCGGCTGTCATCGCGCTGCGGAGGGAGAAGGAAGAGTCCACCCGGTTTGGGTGTGCGGGCATCTCGTCGGTGTCTGACACCTTTGTTTCTCCTCCGCTGGGTAGCGGGGTTTTATTGGGCGCCCAGGTGTCGGTGGCACGGATCTTTGTGGGCACACGGAGCGGGGAAGCGCAGGTAAAGGTGGCTGTGGTGCCGGAGCCCATCGCCTCCCAGACACAGCAGCATCCCTGTGCGGGCCCGCTAGGACGGGCGTGAGGGGAAAGGTGGACTGAGAGATAAAACACGAGCAGCAGCCGGGAGCGGGGAGGGATGCGGCTCCAAAAGGGAAAACGTCAGGCTTTGGGGCTTTTAATTGGAATTTGCTTTCTACTGCAGCTGCCTGAGCTCATGCTGGTCCCAAAAAGTTCATGGATTGATGGCTGGAGAGCAGAAAGTGCTTCAGCGATGGAGCAAGCGATGTTGGTAGGAAGCACGCCTTGGAGCGAGTGAAGTGCTGGGGATGGATGCACATTAACTGGGAGCCCGTGTTTCTCCCAAAATCTGAGCTCTGCAGCAGAGACCTTGTGTGTAAAAAGCCAGAGGCTCACAGGGGATGGCGGGAAGATGGTGAAGGTCACCTGGCCACAGGTGCACATTGCACAGTCCCCTCTCACATCCATCACCTCTCTGCAGGAGCCACATCCAAAATCATTTCGTTTTAAACAAATGTTTGTCATTCGTCAGCTGAGGCTTTTTAACCAAAGAGGATTCCTTTGCCTCTCGCTGCCCCTGCACTGCCCCATCTCCATCTTTTCCCAGTACACTGAGCTGGGAGTTGGATGGGATGAACACAGTTTTGTTACAACTTGTTTTACACAGCCACCCGTGTTTGAGGTAAAAATTCTTGGATTTTCTTGGATTCTTGTAATTCTTGGATCCACTAGGGTATTTTACATAGCCACATGTGCCCGATTTTAAAAACTCTTGGACGTGATTTGATTGTGGAAGTTTACAGGGCCACATATCCGTAACTTAAAAATTCTTGGACACACACTGATTGGGGAAGGCTACGGGATTGGACTGTTTTTAGTCAAAAGCACATCCGTGTGGAATACAAGCCACCTTTAACCATTCTAGTTTGTGGTGTGAATTTGAACAGCTCAGGAAATGGTTTTTAAATGTCTTTGTGAGTGGATGCTGCTCCAGGAGAGTGATTTAGGCATCTCTTTTCCCACCCAATCTGCAAGGGAGTAGGGTTGAGATGGCAGCCAAAAAAATCTCTTTTTGGAGTTACACGCAGCTTGCAGTAGACAATACCGAGCATTAGACAGGCAGTGTTCTGCCAAGCAGACGTGGCTGGACAGGTTTATATCCCCCCATGTCTGAGGGCCGCGGCTTCGACTGCCCTCAGGAGCCGCCGCCATGTTGGTTCGGGGAAGGGGGCCCAGTTTGGCCTGCAGCGCTACGAGACAACCCCGGCTTTGCCCTGAGGCGTCTCTCCAGGCCGGTGAAGAAGCGAGCTGGAAGCTTTTAGCCAGCCCCCGGCAATGGGTCACCATCCCCGGGCAGCGGGCAGGCGCCGGAACCCGCGCACCCGCGGAACGGCAGGCCCGGGCGAGGCGGGCGGGAGGGACAGCGGTAGATGCGGCACCGCTGAAGCGCCCGGGCCAGCCGGAACGTTTCTGCTCGGCCTCGGGGAGAGAGTTCCGCGGGGAACGGTTCCGGCGGTGCACCAGGGCGGCTCGGCAAGATGGCGGCGCCCAGCGCCCTCTGCCTCTGGCGAGGTGAGGGGGCAGCGCTGGGGGACCTACGGGCACGGCGCTCACCGTCGCCTCTCCGCCTCCCTCGGCCGCCGAGGGGCGAGGGGGGGCCTGCGCGGGCCGCTCGGGGGTGCGGGAGGCGGCGGCGCTTGTCTGAGGCGATGTTTGCTCTTGCCCCGCAGCACTGGCCCCGCGGTGCGGGTGGGTCCTCCCCGCGCTGGAGCAGCGCTTCGCCGTCCCCGCCGTGCTGAGCCCCGCGGCCGCCCGGCCCTACGCGGCGGCAGCCAAGTGAGTGCGAGTCCGGCATCCCCCGAGGCTGCCTTGGCCCTGCGGGTGGTGTTGCGGGGGGTTTGGGGGGTTTGGTGTCCATAGTGCTGGTCCAACAGCGCACTGACCCTGGGGACATCCCACCTGCTGCTGGAGAACAGCCTGGACTCGCAGGGAGCGTGTTCTGTGATAACGGCACAGGGAAAGCTGGACGCTGTGGTTTTGGGCTGTGCTTTTGTGGGGTATTAGCAGGTATTCCGGTGAGCTCCTGGAATCGGTGTCAAACCCTTCCCGTCCCTCACCTGGCTTTTTGTTGTTTAATTTGCCGTCTCTGTAATGACACAGCCTGGCTGGGAGAAGCAAAAGTGACTTCTGTGTACAGGAGAGCGAAGTGTTCTCAGGTGCTGCAGACTCTCTTGCCCTGCTTATAGAGGAAGGGTATATCTAGTTGTCATTTTAATATTCTTTTCCTCAGCTGGAGACACTCTGAAAACAGGGAGGAGAATGAGAATTGTGCTTTTAACTGAGTGCAAAACGCCACAGAGAAAGGGAGGAGAAAACTTTTTTCTCTCCTAAGGTCAGACTGCCGTGCTCCACTGCCACAATAAGATGTGCCAAACCTCTTCAGGTGGTGGCCTCACACCGTGTTTGGGCTTTTCTGGTGTTTAGACCTGCCAACAAAGATGCCAAGAGGAGCAGGCAGGAGAAGGTGAAGGAGAAGCCGCGGCCTCGGAGGCGGCCGCTGATGACCAAGCCCGTGGACGACGTGTACCTGACATGGCTCTACAAGAGACCCTCCTACCAGCTGGAGCAGGCCGTGGGCATGCTCAAGAGATTCCAGGAGCTGGACTTCACCCACCCCAAGCAGTTTGTGTACATCAACGTGTTCTTGGACATGGCCCTGCAGAAGAAGGTGGGCTGGGAGAGCGGGGTGGGAATTCCGGCGCTTTTGGGGGCTGCTGGGTCTGTTCAGACTCGGTGAATTGTGAAGGCAGGCTGCAGTCCCTCGCCTCATTTACAGTTCCTTTTCTTCATGTTTAGGGGACCAACTCCCTTGTGTGATTGTGTGATTTACCCTCAAGTCATAATTTCATTTTGTTTATTTTAATTTTATTTTTTTTAAATTCACTTGCCAGAAAAAAGTGGATCCTTTCTCCAGCAGTGTCAGCCTTCCCCATCGCTTTACGGATGAAGTGAACAAGGTTTTGGTGTTCACAGAGGTGAGTGAGCCAGGATTCCTTTATTTTCCTGGGGTTTTGTGTCCAGCACACTCTTGCAGCCATCCTTTGCCAGTTAATCAATTTATCTGTGTGAGATGACCCCAGAGGGCTGCTGTGGGTTTATTTGATTACTCTTTGGGCATAATTGCTTGGAATTCTCTCCCTGAGTTCAACTGACAGCAGACCAACAGCCTAACTGGTAGTCTAGCTGTTTATGAATACTTTTTTTCTCTCAACAGAATACACAAGAAGCTGAAGTAGCTCGAGAGCATGGAGCTGCCATCGTGGGAGGAGTTGAGTTAATGAAATGGGTATATATCTTTCTTAAAGAATTACATAAATATCCTGATTTAAACGGGGAGGGGAAGAAGCCTGATATTCCATGAACTCTAGCTGGGAGGCAGCAGCCAGTGTGAAGAATGAGAGGTGGCTTTCTGTGGTTGGACACTTTTATAGGTCAGCTGGAACCAGATCTGTTGAACTGTGTTTGTTGCAGATCTTGGAGGATGAAATCCAGGCTGATTTCTATGTGGCTGTCCCTGCCATAATACCCAAGTTGATTCCCCTGAGGAACAAACTGAAAAGGAAGTACCCCAGCACCCGCAGAAGTAAGGAGCAGTTCTTTGTTACAACTGTTGCAAATTCCTGAAGGGGATGGAGCCCCACAGGTGCTGCTGAAATGTTTTTTGATGAGGATGTAGTTCCATCCCGTGTTAGGCTGTAGGTGACTGCAGGTAAAGGTAACTTTAGGAATCTGTTTTTTCCTACAACAGGCAAAT
The DNA here is from genome assembly GCA_013400435.1 of Pycnonotus jocosus. Classification (NCBI taxonomy): domain Eukaryota; kingdom Metazoa; phylum Chordata; class Aves; order Passeriformes; family Pycnonotidae; genus Pycnonotus; species Pycnonotus jocosus. The sequence continues at coordinate 28,335 of VWYP01030547.1, read as the reverse complement.
CTGGGATTAGAGCCCAGATAAATTTGCCTGCTAGCTGCCCTTATGCTTATTCATCCTGATGAATGGGGAATGAGGGAACATGGAAACTGTTTTTATAATCTCAGTGAGGACACCATTGTCTTGTCTGTGAAACTGCATTTTGGAGTGGCATTCACTTGCCTTAATTAGCATATTTAATTACCTCTTTGCTGATGCCACACCTATCTGTGCTAGGAAGTGTTACTCAGACAACTCCTTTGCTTTATGGTTTTTTGATTGTTTGTTTGTTTTTTTAATAGACTCTCTGGGCAGTGACATTCCCAAAATGGTGCAGTTCTACAGAGAGTGTCACGAATACACGGTACAGGACGAGAATATAATCAAGACAAGAATAGCCAGAGTAAGTTGTGTAGAGAGCTCCTAAATTTTCTCTCCTGAGCAGAGCTGTAGTACTCAAAGAGGGGCAAAAACATGTTTTCAGTCTGTTTCTCAAAACTCTTGACCATTTTCTTTAACTACCCTGTGAAAAAAATGGAACTCTTTGTTGTGTGGCATCTTCAGATGGTTTTAATTTTTTTTTTTAAGTAAATAAACTGTGGGTTTGTAACTCCATGGTCAATATGCACAGGAGAGTCAAAAAGTCTTTGTTTTAACCAAATAATTAAAACCTTTTAATTTTGGTAACTATAGTTGTGGGCTGGAGTCGAAAGCAAGAACTGTTTGTGTTAAAACATTAATTTTGGCTTATTTATTTATTTTCTCTGCCCTAAGCTGTGTTTTTTTGTTTTCCCTCTGGTTTGTGTCTTTGTAATCCTGCCTGATGTTCAGTTTTCCTCCAGCTGAGGGTGGCACTGGAAGGAAGGGTGGGAAATACCTGAAGCTTTGCCTGGCAGCGTTGGAGACTAATGAGTTTATTAATTGTTATTAGCTTCTCTGAGCTGTGCAAGGGCATTCCAAGGGCTTCCTTGTCTGTGTTTTTGTGTGTAGTTGGAATTCTGCATCTTGCTGTTCAAGGAGTCAGACTTATTTAAGAAATTAAAAGAGAACAAATAACTTACTGAACCTTTTTACAGCACCTTGTGCTGCTCTGGAGAGAAGTATTCAAAACTTTAAACAGCAAGATAGGTGTGCATCCACAAGGATTTACTGTGGAAAGCTGGTTTGGAAGCTGGGGTGTTCATTTGGACGTGGGAGCTGTTTTGAAGTGCTTGGAACCCTCTTGAGCATTACCTGTCTTCTCTATGGAGCTGATGAGTTGGTTCTTTTGATTGATTTCATTCTGTTCAAGCTCTTAATGCCTTCAGTTTTAGGTGTTGCATGTTTTTGGAGTTGATGTGTTTCGTGGTCTTTGACAGCTGCTTCTGGAAGCTTCTTTCCCCAAGTCCTTCATTTTAATAAGGTTTTTGCAAAAGCACTTGTGTATATATTGATTTTTTTTTTTAAAGACTTTTCACCCCTTAAGGCTACATGTTGTTACAGAGCCCTGGGAATTTCGTGTTCTGAGTAGAAATACAGGGAATAGTGAGCAAATCAGCATGTAAAAAATACTTTTTTTCCCTGAGTCATTTGGATATGGCTGTTAATGGGATTTGTCACTCCTTCACAGGGAACAGGGACAAAGGAAATCTGTCCAAATGTAGAATAAACACCAGTGCTTTCAGATTTATTCATCTGGGCTCCAAGCATCACCACAACTAACTTGGCATTATCCCTTTGCAGCTGGATATGCCTGCTGAGCACATAATTGCCAATCTGAAAACAATTATCCACGATATCTGCACCTTCAAGCCATCAAATTTCGGTAAGGAGTCGTCATTCTAGCGTGGTTGTTCAGGTTGCAGCAAACAAAAGTGGGAAAAATGGGTGTTCTTTACTGGATTGTCATTAAATTACCATTCTGTTCTCAAAGGATCTCTGAAATTCCTGCTCCTCCAAAGGAAAAGCTGTTTCTATTTCTTTTTTTTGTGGGTTTTTTTTTTGTTTTTTTTTTTTTTTTAATTCTTTAGCCAAAAGGATCTACAAGGGAATAATGAAGTCAACTTTAAGCCAAGGGCATCTGCTTAGCTGGAGAGGAAATTGTGATTCGTGAAATAATTTTAGGGAAGGAGCTTTGTGCAAGATGAAACCCCATTTTTTTCATGTTAACACTTGCTTAATGTCTGCCAGAAGAATGATCTTGCCTCTTTCCCAGTGATGCTGTTCATAGTAGCTGCAAAAAAAGCCATAAAAAGCCAAGTTCACATGCCTTGAGAAGCCCAAATAAAAACTGTAAGGGGTTGCCTGACTTGAAATGTAATAAGTAGATGCAGAAAGGAGTGTTTTGGGATTTTTTGGTTTGTTTTTGTTTCTTTTTAAAATGAATTTAAATTAATTTACATCAGCCCAGTTTAGTAAGGATTAGCTTTTCTGGCCTGAGTAGCTTTTCTGCTAATTTGGAGTGTCAAGTTTGGTTCTTGTGGTCTTCTTTTACTGGCTTGGTTGAAAACCTTTGCTGAGAGCAGTCAGCCTGGAGATGTGGAGAGGGGTGGAGTGACCAGTTTGGTGGTGCCCTTTGTTTCCTAGATCCCATTGTGCAGAGGTTGGTTATCAGATCTTCCACCAGTGAAGGTTTGCTGCTGAACCTCGATGGAATCCTGCCTCAGGTGGAGAAAGTAGAAGAAAAGGAAGAAAAAGAAAATGCAGCTGAAGAGGATCAACAAAAACCTGTCCCAGAATCTGTTAGCACCTGATGTCTTTTCCTTGTGGATCTGATGGTCGAGCTCGGGAAGCAAATGGTGTAATTCAAATAATGCTCTGTGAAAAGAGAAAATAAACGAAACTTGTGGATTTCCTGTATAAATTCGGTGTAATTTTGTCACAAACTGGAGCGTGGCGTCAGAACCAAGCAAATGTTTTTTTAAAGGACGATCTGGATGTGTTTTGTTGGGGGGGAGGTGAACATACACCTTGCTCTGATGCGTTTTCCTCGCCTGGTTTTCTGGGATAGGACCTGGAGATCTGGCTCTTTCCCGGTGTTTTTGCTTCCTTTCCAGGAGGTGGCGCTCCCGCCCTTCCCGCTTGTGTAGTTGTTGGCATTTCTCCTTGGGTGGTTTTTTTGGGGGGGATCTCTCGCTAAACACATATTCATAAAGCTGCACCCTGAAATGTAAGATGGTCCCAGAAAGGGTTGGCTGTTTAAAACAGGGAAGGGCTGGTCCAAATCTGGAAAGGTTTGTGGCTTTAAATCATTCCTATTATTGGAGGAAGGCTCCGTTTTTCCAAGAGGTTGCTCGGATCTGTCTGCATGGAAATTCTTCCAGCTTCCATCTGAAGCATTTGGCTGCTGTCACTCAGGGTGACCAATTCCTGTCAGGCCACGCTGATTATTTTTGGTTGTGTTGGGTGCTTTGCTCGGAGTTTGGTGAAAAAATTCCCTTTAGGTGTGTATGGGAATTGTGTATATTTCACACTGACTTAATAGATTTTCCATGTTGTGGGTGGGAAAAGCAATGCCAGCACACTGGAATATCTTTATTGCTAAGGCATTACACATATAAAGAATATTATGAGGCATTCCAATGGTTGTGTGTTGTTTGTGACCCAAAAGGAGCAATTTGAAGGTGAGTTACCTGTTGGTGTAGAACAGCAAAGCCTGTGGTATCATCTGCATAGATTTCTTTGCCTTTTCTCTGTTCTCTTGGCTTATTTCCAAGACTTTGCTATTCATTTTGGGAAAAGATAGGCCTGCCCTCTTTGATGGGTGGATTTCAAAAAAATAAAAAGTGATGCTTAAGCATAAATGTACAGGTGAGCTTAAATCAGAAGCTCTCAGACTGCTGAGTGTGCTCTCAGAGAATAAAACCATAGAGTAACAAATGTTCCTGCAAGGATCTGTGGTTGGAAAATCCAAGTGCTGTGGGGACACAGTAAATCTGGACCTCTGGAGGTCAGGGGAGCAAGAGAAGTGGCTCGTGGGCTCAGCAGTTTTTCAGGTGTGGTTCTGAACTCGTGTTACTGCTGAAGGAATAATGCCCCTGGTCTGCCATGCTGAAACAGTGCTGCACAAGCTGCTCGGTGATGTTTTTTATCCTGGCATGCTTGATTGGCACAAGGGGGGAGATGAAAGGGAGGGAGACAACATGAGATGATTCCTATTCAATAAGCTGAGTCCCCAGGCATGCGGTGTGGGACTTGTATGTGTGGATTTTGGGCCAATGTGCCTTAGAAATCACTTTAATTGTAACACTAAGCATGACTGCAATGGCATTGCTGGCTTCAGGAAATCACTGTGGAAGAGGGGGAGTGCTGCAGCACCTTTAGCAATGCAGATGATGTATGATGGCTTTTAGGTTTGTTTTATCTGAACCTGTTGTTAGTTTAACTAAGGAGAAGGGCTGGGATTCGTGGTTAGTGCACACAGAAACATTTGCCCAAAGAAGGAAGAAGTTGTCCTAGGAGCCTGTGTGCATTTGTGGAGAATGCAGGGTTTAGGCTGATACTCAGCCTCAGCCTGGACTTGTAGGGGATTTTGTGGCACACCAAAGAACCTGGAATCCGTGTGGGTCAAGCTGAGTTCATGGTTAGAGGAGCAGGGCAGGGATGTTACATCTGCTGCCAGGGGTGACAGGTTTTTAGTGCTGAGATGGGTGTTCTGAATGATTAAATATGATTATATTACCCCTGTTCTGCCGTCTACCACTGATCTTGGCAGTCTCCAAACTCTGGGAGAGGCTGAAAAAATCTGTCCATGTGGGAAAACTTGGATTGACTGAAATAGGACAGAGCTGGGGGAAAAGCTCTTGAGGCTGACTAAAAACACTGTTAGGGATAAACATAATTCTTCTGCAAGCAGTTATTTCTGTCACTACCTCAGCTTGCAGGTGACTAGAGGCTTCATCCCACCAGGGTATGAAGGGAGAATTGTCAGTGTGTCACCTCCAAGACTACTTGGAAAACAAGAGAAAAATGCCAGTATTCCCAAATTGCCAGTGGGTTAAGTTCATGTGTGGTGACACTGCAATGCCATACTGTTTTCATGGACTAATCCCACTGATTTTAAAAAGGCTTATTTAAAAAATGTAAAAAAAAAAAAACAGTTAAAACCTGGAAAAATATTTAACTGTCAGGCACTGTGGAAGTGGGGAATTCACATAAAAAATCCTTATGGATGCTTTTCAGAACCATGTTTCTCCAGCTGTTCTGTGGCAGTCTGTGCCAGCACATGCCCAGCTCTCCAGGAACACAAGGTATGTCTGGCTCACATCTCTTCAGCCAAGGGATTTGCCAAGTGGGGAAATGGATCTTTCACACCAACTTGCAGAAAACTGACCTCTGCCTAGAGGTTTGATAAAAAGGAGGCTAAAAGTGGTTTATTTCTACAACCCCAGTGACTTTTTGTGCCGGCATTTCTAAGATCCATGACAGCAGCTGACAGCTGGGTCATTGCTTTGCAAGTCGTGCCCTTCAAGCTTTCAGACTTAGAACTATCTCATATTTCTCCTGAGAAAGTCTGAAGCTTATTTTATTATTTTATTTGCTGCTCATCTGTGAACAGACTCAAAACAGAAGTGCTGCTTTTGTGTTAAATAGGATGTGAAGGAAAAAACTCTACCTAACTTTGATTTTCTGAAAATTTGAAGTCTTTTGGACCAAGTGCAAAACTTGAGAAATGCTGGAAACGAGTGTTTTCTAGAGGGAAAAGCTGTCCCTTCATACTGTGGAATGAGTAAATCTGCAAAATTATGAAAGCTGTGGGTCTTGAGTTCTTCTGACTTTTAACAGCATCTTTGGAGCAGTGTTCTCAGAACAGCGGGAAGGAAGGCAGGAGAAATAGGGATGAGGAGGTTGTAGCTGGACTAGGGAAACAAGTTGTAAAAGCCTAAAGAACAGCAGCAGGAAGGTGAACAACACAAATGATTAAAAGATGGACTTGACACATTCATATGAAGTTACTGAGCCCTCTGTGTGCTTGGCTTCTATTTTTTCCACCTGTTCTTTCTTGCTGGTGCTGCTTTGAGCTTGGTCAAGTTGTCCAGAGTTCCACCTGGGGAGTTAGAAGGGAACTGGGACTTGTGTATTTCTTCCTTTTGTCATTTCTACCCTATTTTAAAGAGACATGAAATATTCCTTTGCTCAGTGCTGGTGTGTGCAGAGCTAGTTGTTGTGTCTCCCTGCTCCTGTTTTTATAAAAAATGACCCTCTGCTGATGAGTATTAACTGGGTAGAGCACAGAGAAACTCATCCTGCAGATGAAATCAGAAATTAAAAATCAAATCAGAATCAGAAATCAAATCCTACTGTTTTGATTTTAGAGCAATGCCATGCTGTACATTTCGCTTTCTCACGTTTGTTGTGGGAGTTCCAGCACAGTGATTAAAGGCATACAGTCCTGGGGAGAAAAAAAAAAATCTGACCTCCAACTCTGAGTTTAAGATGGTAGTGTTCATTAGGAAGTGAATCAAAAGTGAACAGATGGAATTACCATGGGGAATTATTATCAAATTGAGCTGCCATCGTTGCATTTAATCAGGCAAGCAGGAGATGAAGGCAGCAGCAGCCCAGCCCTGTGCAACCAACTGCTATGTGGGAACTGGGATACTGCTATGAAGTAGGAACGCTGAAATTAGCAGGGAAAAAAAAAATTCATTCATAGACTAGTAAAAATAAACTCACTTTCTGAGTTCATTTTAATTTGAGGCTTTGGCTCGTAGCAGTTTAATGGCTGTAACTTCAAACTTGGGGCTGTTTTTCTTTATCCTGTGACTTCTGGGAGCCAAACTTTCATTTGGAAACGTTGGCTCTGAGATCTGTTGAGTGTGCAGTGCTGGAGGGGTGGGTGACATGGGAAGCTTTTCTTGAGTGGACGTTGTACTGTGTGTGTGGAGGTGCTTCAAGCAAGAAAACACTGTAAGGACAACAGTTTAACTTGAATTTTGTCCTGTTTTAGTTTGAGTGCTTGATTTGTGATTGCTAGTGTTTGAGTCTTTAACTCTTACTTGGATTTGCTCCAGAAGAGAGGAGCTAAGCAGCAGCCATGGCAAGAAGAGATGGACATGGAAACAGACCAGGCATTGATACTTCTTCTTATAATCCTACAACCCAAACTGACACCCAAAACACAACAAATTAGAAGCTTCCAACCCCGAGGAAGAGGGTGACCTCTCCCTTCCAGCCACCGGGACTGATAAAGTCAGCGGGGTCGGATCCAAAACACAAACACGTTTGCTTTGCCTAATCCCGGCACTGCTGCGGCTGGCACGGGCTGCGGGATTACCGGGGGCTGCTCCATCCCCAGGTAGCCGGCGGGGAGGAGGAGAAGCCAGGATGCTCTGGCACCCCGGCGCAAGGTGCCGGGGGAGTAGGAGGAGAAGAAGGAGGAGAGGAGGAGGAGGTGGAGAGGAGGAGGANGCCGCTCCTGCTCAGCGCCGCGCTGGCCGATGCCGCCTCAGGTGAGTGGCCGCGCCGGGCGCGTCCCCGTCCCGCGGGCGGTGCGATCCCCGAGGGGAAAGCCGGCTCCGAGGCGCCCTTTTCCCGCGGGGTGCCGGACGGCTCTGCCTCCCTGCCCGCCTTTCCGCGCTCCCGGCCCGGGCGGGGGTCCGCCTCCGCCCCCCGCCATTTTGGCGGCTTCTCCACGGGCGAGGTGAGGGGGACCGGGGCTCAGCCGTGCCCGGCTCTTCCCGCCGGCGCCTGCCCGGGAGTGCCGGGCATGGAGGGACGCGTGTCCCGCTCCGGGCATCGCGGGGCCGCCCCTCACGCCGGGCGGGAAGGCACCTGGCCGTGCCCAGGTGAGGAGGGCGTGCGGGGTCGGAGCAGCCCTAAGGGGCCGGGCAGAGCCCTCACACACACACAAACCCCATGGGTGGCCGTGGGGAGGGCTCGGGAATGCGGCGGCAGGAGCTGCTCGGTGCCTGGGAAGCGTGAGGGGAGCTGCGGGGAGCCGGCTGCAGCCATCCTGCGCTGCCGGTGTCAGGAGAAGGCGGCTGGAGCCAACTCGCCGTGCGCGGATGGTGAGAGCGCTCCGAGAGGCACCGGGAGCTCTGGGCTCTGCCTCGGGGCGCTGCACGGATCGTGGCCAGCGCAAGGCTGTACGAGCTGAAATTAGCAGGGAGCCGCTGGTGTGTGGAGTTTGGGAGTGCGGGTTGTTTTCCCGCTTGTCCTTTTGCTGTAGGTTGTTGGTTTCCAAAGTGGCACTCTTCCCCAAATCCTGCTCCCACCGTGATTCCCGTTTGGCACGGTTGTCTTAGTGAATAACAGAAGTTAAAATCAGCCATGTGTGTGTGCGAGCTAAGGAGCTGCTAGGTGTGGAGTTGGGGTATTAACTCGTTGGGTAGCACTCTGACAGACTTCACTTTTACCAAAAATAAAAGCTCTTAAACCAGAAAAGTACACTACCAACAACCTGCACCCAAGAATTCCTCCACAAAAATACCACAGCAATAAGTCTTGGCAGTTCTTTGGGTGCTTCAGTGTGTGAAAGTCATAATTTGCAGAATGCTTTTCAGATGTGCTTTGCAACAGGTGTTGAGCACACCTGGGACTTGGAGTTGAACGGAAAATCAGGGCACTATTGCACAACCACCTTAATTAATGTGTGTGTAGTGTCTTTGGCTCACTCATAATTGGGAATAAAAGTAAAATCTATTTGTAACTAAGGATTTTCCAAGTCCTGTGTAGTTGGGTTGTATGTTAGTATCCCTTGGTAACTTGTGAAGGAGGAGATAAGTCTTTGCCCTCCTTGGGGAAGAAGGATCAGACTTTTTGAGTTTGCTTTCTAGTCCTACATCGTCCCTATTCCCTGCTCTGGCCCCACAGGGCATGAGTACACTGGTATTTTAAGGAGCTATAGCTGTCAGTGAGCTAAAAAGAAAAGGCAGCCAGCCCTGGAGGGGTAAAACAGATGGATTGTGTTGCTCTTAACTAACTGATATTAAGTTTTTGGGTCCTGTTTTCCCCCTCATGCCTTCCAACAATGTGTGACCTTCTGTTTTGCACTGAATTTCGAGGTGCAGCTTGATGATGAACCTTGAAATTGCATTCTCTTGCCAAAAGAACAGCTATTTACTGAATTAGAGAGAAGCGTGACTGGGCTCCTGTGGCTCATCTTCTTGGCAAGGGAAAATAATTCCCGATGGTGCTTCCACAGCCTCTCACAGCTGAGCTGAAGACAAGCTCAAAGGAGGAGCTTTTGATTCCAAGAAGTGTAGCTCCCAGGTTTTCTGTGCAGATTTGTCTAATCTGCATTTCTCGGGAAACTCCACTCTTTGACAAGGCAATTCTGACTTTTCTGGGTGGTCCCTCGAGGCAGCCTTTCCCGCGGCCTCTTTCCTTTTCATCTTGGAGCTCCTTGGCTTGTTTTTGATTGCACATTCTTGTCACATTTTTGGGAGACAGAAAACGTGTAGTTGCTCAGGAAAGACCATTTCCCAGGAAATCGATAGAAGAGCTGTCATTCAGCTCATTCGTGGTTTTACTTCCTAAGCTTTCGTTTGATTATTGGGGTAGAATATGTAAAGTGTGCTTGGATCTGCGGCTGCCTCTGTCCCTGGCTTGGAGAAGCTTTCTCTCAGCCAGCAGTGCCAGTGGGGAGGAAAGCTGGAGCAGGAGGAGCCCTGTGAGCCTGTCCTGTTGTCCATGCAGGAGTGATTCAGGAGTGGGAATTCACACTGGCTCTTTCCACTGTTATTTTGCCAGGTTCCCCCTTTTTGTCTCTGCCTTGTTTGTTTCTCTGACTAGGTCAGAGGTCCTGTCCCTTATCCAGAGGTTGCCCAGCTGCCCCAAAATTGCATTTTTTTGTGGCTGCCCAGGGCTGCTGGTATTGTGACAGAGCGGGTTCACTGGTGGATGTGCTGCTGCTGCTGTTACTTGCTTCTAACCTGGTTTATTTTTGTTTTGGTCCCTCAGGTGCCTGTGTCTACCACGGCCTCTTATTTGAGGTAGGTGAACCTGTTGTGCTGGGGAAGGGTTTGAGAGGGTGCTGGTGAACTTGACTCCAGTTACTGCTTTTTGTCATGCCTGTGACTCTGGTTCCAGTCTGCTGGAAAATGCCTCTCCTTGGAGAGGTTGGGAATTCTCCCTGGGCCATTGGACACCACCAGTCTAAGTGGGGCTTCAGTGGGTGAAAAGGTGCGAGGGATTTCCGGGGTGTTGGAAGCCACAAACGGACATTCCCAGGCAGGATGGAGGTGGTGCTCTGTAAAACATCACTGCAGTGCCAGGATATTTTCCGTGTTTCTTTCCCTGAATTAATGAGCTATTAATGACAACAGCTTAACACTTTTCCCCCTCAGCTGATCACGGTAAGTTTGGTGTACCCTGACTCACCCTTATAAACCCAACACATTTTATTTTCTGGTCCCTAGAAATGTGATCCATGAGGGATTTGGTACAAGAATTACAGTTCTTGAGAATTCATGAACAGTGTTTTGCTTGGTAACACTCGTCTGCCTTGCTCTGGTACTCTGGGCTAAAAGGAGGTGGCTGAGGTACTTTGTGTCTCTGGAATGCTTCTGGACCTTCCTTCTTCCAGTCCCACAGCAGGCTGGCTCAGGGGTTTGTTAGCCAAGGCTGGGAGGCAGCAGCTGTCGGAGGTTTTGTTTCTCCTGGAGCAGAACTGGCTATGTGCTCTGCTCGTGTGACACACAGCCATGGGGCACTGTGGAAACAGCTGGTGGCAGCTGGCTCCTTTGGCCTTCCAAGGTGGATTCAAGGTCCAGGAAATCTTTCTGCTCCAAGGAGGGCATGTAGGGAAATGGCTGGAGGGGACTGTTTTTGGTGGGAGGTGAGGCAGATGAAATGTGTTTGCCTCTCTTAAGGGTGCACTGCAGAGGGTCTTGACAGCCCCCGAAGAAACCTGTAGCAACTTTTTATTTGTGTTTTAAAGGATGGTTGGAAACACTGTTTCCTCGCAGTGTCTCCTGTTGGTCAGGATTTTTCTCCGTGTTTGGTGCAGAGGAGGCCGGGATGATCAGAGGGATTGGAGCACCTCTTCCATGAGGAGAGAATTGGGATTGTCCAGCCTGGAGAGGAGAAGCTTTGGGGTAGAATATGTGTGGCCTTCCAGTACCTGGAGGGAACATGAAAGAAAGATGGAGAGACTGTTTCAAAGGGATGGAGTGACAGGAAAAAGGGGAATGGATTCAAACCAACAAAGGGGGTAGGTTTAGATTGGATACTAGAAAGAAATTCTGGCTGTGAGGGTGGGGAGGCCCTGGCACAGGTTGCTCAGAGAAGCTGTGGCTGCCCCTGGATCGCTGGAAATGTCCGAGGCCAGGCTGGACAGGGCTTGGAGCAGTATAGGATTGGGGGAGATGTCCCTGCACATGAGCAGGAGGTGGGATTGGATGGTCTTTAGGTGCCTCCCAAGCCATTCTGTGTTTCCATGTGGAAGTGTCTGTAGGTGGGCTGCTCCTGGGTTGTTGTAGGAATGCTGTTTGCTGCACAAGTCTCTGAAGTCACTCGGAAAACCCTCGGTGCATAAACCAAACATTTAAGTGCAGCGATGCAGGCACTGCAGGGTCGCTGGAATTGTTAATGCTGCAGAAGTTCTGCCCCTTGCTTGACTGACTTAGCTCCTTGAACACCCAGCTTGTGTTTGTGGCTTTTCTCTGAGGGAAAGCACCTCCCTGAGTGTGATTTCCAACTGTGCGGAGCTGCTTGATGTTCCTCACTCTGGCTTCTCCTGTCAGGGAATTTTCAGCTACACACAATCAGCACAGCCCCTCCCTTTACTTAGAAAGAGGAAAATCCACATTGTATTTTCATAGCTGTAGGCCATAAGGAGACACACTGATGTCACTCTGAAAGTCAGGGTGTGTGGGAGGTGTTGAGCAAATCCACAGCAGCGTCTTTCTGCCAGCTGGCTCGTGCCAAGATGAGGGGAAAAAGGGAAGGGAAGGACAGGGCTGTGCCTCGAGGTGGTTTGAATGGTGAGTGTGACCTGAAAAATGACTTTGTGTCTGGTAGAGGCTGCAGCACAGGAGGACAAGTCCAGCTGAGCAACATCAATTTTCATTTTGTCCTCTTTAAAATGCGTTTTCTGTGGCACCAGCTGCTGGTAGTGCACCTAAGGATGGATTTCTGGGCTGACAGATTCTTTTGGAAGTTTCTTGAGTCACAAATGGAGTGCTTTGTTTTAACACCATAAAGCACTGAAGCATTTTTTGAAAGAAAATGTTTCTAATCTTTAGGTTGAAAATTGTAAACAGAATAAAAAGCCCAAGCTTAATTCACAGTAAAGGGTAATGTACTTGTGCTTCTACCAAAAATTTTGCTTCCCTGTTTCCTTTTGAAGCATTTGTGTGCATTTTGTTGTCAGAAGTTTAAAGAAATCCTGATTTTATGCTTTTAAAGTCAGATTTCTGTTTCCATCAGTAGTTTGTGCTAGACAGAAATTAGAGTGGAAAGGTAATAAATGAAAAATGCTGGGGGTTTTCCCCTCCAAATTTTAAAGCTCCCATTCCAGATAGCTTCTACTATGAATGATTTCAGTGACTTTTAAAATAAATGTTAGCAAGTGCAGAGCACTTCTTGGTAGGGAATATTTCAAATTAGCAGTGGAAAATGAGCTTCACTTTAATTTCATTAGGAAGATAAGAAGTTACTACTGAAAAATGAGATCAGACTTGAATATTTCAGTTGAAAGGTTTGCTTGTTAGCTCTTACAATGGTCAAGATACTTTTGTTTTGAAATAATGTGATTTAAATGCCACTACTTAGCCTGGGGCTACATCCTCTGCATGTACATGAATGTTTTGCAGTTAAGATTTATTAATACAGTAATATGATGCCTCTGGTGGAGCAAATCTCCTCTGCTTGTGGGTTTCAGAAAGGTGGGATCAACTGAGGATTAGAAATAAAAGTGTTTTTTGAATCAAGCGTGCGCTTCTTTGTTTTCCTTGAAAACAGCAGTGAAATACAGAGGGATGGGGACAGGATCTTTATTTCATGGTAACAGGTAAAAGAACCTTAGATGTAAGATTTTTTTGCCTCAGGATGAAGTGAATTCTTTTCCTTTCCTCAGCAAATGAAGGGGACGGAGGCACACATTTTAATATGAAATAATTATTCTTTTTTTATCTTAGTGGTTCTAAATGTCACCTTCTAGTCCAAGAAGATGAACCCTCGTGCAGTAGCAGCACCTCTCGATTCCCCCTGAGCCTGGAGCTGGGCAGGGATTTAGATCCACAGCCCCAGTGTCTGGGAGCAGCAGTGGCACCACGTGCTGGTTTTGCATTGGTTGACATTTGGTGAGGAGAGAAGCCACCCATGGGAGTGATTTTTTCCAAGGAAAGCTGTGACAAAACCAATCAGTGACTAGTTTTGAGTATTGACACCTTGTTAGACTGCTAGGAAGCTGAACACACATGTTAAAAATTGAAAAAAAGCTGGGAAAATCTCTTTCCTTCTGGCCTGGGAAGAGGTAACATCATGATTGCTGCTGGCCTCAGGTGAGATATTATCTCTTTCCTTGCACAGATGAAACTTGCAAAGCTCTAATCCTCTCTGAAGTGAGAGAAAAGGACAGACTAAAGACATGTAGAGAGACAGCATGAAGACATTGAGGTCAGTGAGGGAAGAGTCAAGTCCCAGATGAGAGGAGAAAGAGGAGATGCCCAGTCTTAGGCTGAAATTCTTTTTTGAGGCCATGGTGATGGACTGTGATGTGCTAGAATAACCCTTTAAACAGTATGGGAGGATGGAGTTTTTAAATTGCAGACATGAGCAAAGGCATTTGTGCTGGAGCAAGTAAATGTTGAAGTAGCTGTGATCTCATGAGAAGTTTGAACAGAGAGAGAGAGAGAGAGAGAATATAGAAGATCTGCTCTCAGGAAGAGAAGAGAATCTCTGTTCCTAAAAATGAGAATGATTTTAAAAATAGATAAAGAGAACCTTTGCTTTTGAACCTCTCATCTTTAAAATAATACCCCATGAATTTGTATGGCTCATAGTGCAACTGTGGGAAGGCTGTGTAATATGGGAGGGGCTTCACAAAATACAGATTCTGGGGCAGCTGCTTTTGTGAGAATTAAAAGCCACAAGAGAATTGTTCTTCTTGTGGGGAAGTTTTCATGGCAGACCAAAAGAGACTTCTCTCTCTAAAAGAACTGATGAAAGACTATTTTAAAGGTAGCATGCTGACCTGAGTTCTAAGATTTGCCTTTATATTTGTCAGTGGGAAGGGAAAGAAAGGTTGTAGGGGAGGAAGAAGTGGTTTGAAAGTTTTATTCTAATTCTTATTAATTTTTTTTTCTCTCTTGTGGTTTTATTAATGAAGCTTTCTTCATACCCTTTAAAGTTTGATCCTGCTTTACTTTTCTCCTAATCCTGTCTCACAGCAGAAAACAGGAATTGGCGAACCTGAAACCACTACACCATCCCAGTGAGCTTCCCAGACTGGAGCTGTTGATCCAGAAGTAGATGATTAACATTTAATAACAGTTACAGGAGCTGCATGCCAGAGCTTGGCAGGAGATGCTGGCTTTCCCGTGGATTCATTCACCGGGACAGGAATTCAACAATTACCCAGCGTTTAGGAATTTTCTGAGTCCTGGTGCCTTCCATCTTTCAGGATGCGTTTGAAGAGCTCTGTTTAGGAAATCACACCTTACAATTCATCATTTCCTTTTTCTTTTTAAATCCTCACTGTGCAAAATGCTTTTTTCCTTTGCTAGGCCTCTTCCTCATTCCTTCCCTCTCATCGACCCTTTCAAAACTTTGGTCACGATTCCCATTAAACCTTGGCCAGGATTCCCGTTAGCATTTTCTCTTTACAGGAGGGGTTGCAATGTCTAATTAATTGATAAGAGAAATTTTAGAACTTTGCTGAAGTGACCTCCAAAGAGCTTAAGGATTTTGTAATGTAACTGAGGAAAGTGGATCCCCACTTTGTTGGCAAATTGAACATTTTGCCAGCCCGGGGTGTGTTTGAGACCTTGTTCTTCACCCTCAAAATATCTGGGGTGAAGTTAAGAGTAACTGAATGTCCTCTCAGGGTTTTGAAATAGATTGTTAGTGTTTTAATCCATCGTAAACCTTAGGCAAAATTGGACTACTGTGTCTGGGCAGTGGTCCCATGGGGAATTTCTCATCTCTAGGGTGATTTCATTGTGTTCCTTTTGCCCATTTTTTCCCCCCTTGAATAATCCCTGTCAAAAATGCCATTATAGTTAAATTAGTTTGTTCAGTGTTGTCCAGGACAGATAATTCCCTGTGCCTTTTCAGCAAACAGTAGCTCTCCAGTTGTTGCTATTTTCACCACTGAATTCACCCGAGATGCTCCTTGGTGCTTTCAGGAAGACAAAAACTCCCAAATCTGAAGCTCTTCCCAGCTGGGTGCATTGATTTTATGTCACTGCTTGGATCTGTCAGCCTTGGGAGGGGTGGTCAGGAGCCACGTGGTGCTCTGAAATTTGTGATGCCAATATTTCTGCCATGCCTATTAAATAGCTACCAGTGGGAAAGCAGGCAGCAGACTTTTCTGGGAAGACTGCTGTAATTCTCCTCGTGCTGTGGTTTATTGCTGAGCCGTAGATTAAGGGGACCCGTTAGGATAAAAGGCTCGATTTTGTAATCATTATATCTACTCCAGAATCGTTCCGTAATGAATCCTCTAACTAACCCTGGGAGCTCAGCATCCAAAGGATCTTTAAATTACCAGCTGCCATGCTGCAGCTAAAGGAGAGTCACAGGCTCTGTGTTTCTGAGGATCAGCCAGTGGGGAAAAAAAAATCCTCTCCCTCCTCCCCCAAAAGATAAATCCTGAACATGACTTCTTCCTGGATTAATTTGAATAATTTTAAGCCAGATGTTTCATTACTCAAAAAAGAAAGGAAAAAAAAAAAGAAAGAAAAAAATAGTTTCCTAACCTGCTTTGCATGTGTTTTATGGAGATCAACATGGAACACCTTTCAGGCTGAAAACTGGGAAATTTTAATTTAAGGATAGTAATTTTTTGGGAACATCACCAGGACCTGAAAGTTGGGGTCTTGCAGTGAGATGGCAAAGATAAGTGAATTGAACCCTTCAGGTATCAAACCAGAGATCTTGTTTCTAACAGAATGGCTCATTGAAAATCTTAACCCTTTCCTTTCCTGGGTTATTCATTCACCTGTTGTTCTGCATGAATAGATTTGGTCATGGTCATTTGGGATTAATTCCTTTTGAGTGCTTAGCCAGCTCGAGGCTGATATGCCATACATCAAGTGTTGTGGTTCATGGCTATTTATATTTCCGAAGGAAACACAGAGTTGGTTGTTTAATTATGAAAAACTTCTGCTGATGGAGACACAGTTGTCATTACTGACATGCCAATAGCAAGCTCTGAGTTAGTGGATGCAGTAAATCCTTTTATGCATTGAGCCTGGAAAAGTGGTTTCAGGGGAAAACATGAGCAAACTTGTTAGCAATTTCTTTCCCACTTTTTTTTTGCAGTTTTATAGATCCCTCTATATATGTAAAAAGCCTGATTTTCTTGAGTGCCTAAGGAATTCTCCATATCACAGAGTAGAAGTAACTTGCTACACTTTTATTCCAGTGGGTTAATTTTTGTGTTGTTATTTTAGAAATATGAATTCTAAAAGTGTTTCCTTTTGAAAACCTGGGTTTGGTTTTAAATTGGAGGCACTTAAAAATTGCATCTGCTCCTTGCTGTCTCAATTTCTCAGTGAAACTGTGAGATCACTGTGGTTATGGGAAGAGAACCCTAAAAGTGCCTCAATCTGCTGTGAAATGGAAATCTTCCAAACCAAAAATGAATTATGTGCTTCCATTGAGTGAAATAAAGGGTAATTCTTAGGCCTCTTTTCCATATTTTATTTAAAACAAAAATTCCCACAATGAAACAATAAACTTAATGAAAACCTGTTTAAATTTTAATGAAATCCTTAGGACAAAGCAAAGTCGAGTGTGTTACTTGCAAAGGCATTGGGAAACTTCATATTAGACAAAATGGAACCAGTTGAGATACAGTTGATTAAAAATTGAGGAGAACTTGTCCCAGAATTTAGGCTTTAAGCCCTCTTACCTAAGAGCAGTGCATCCCACAACTCCAGAAGTCTGGCCATGACTGCATGGCAGTGGTTTGCAGTAATTTTTTTTCCCCCTCATGTTGTAGTTTTACTTCCTAAGAGGTTTTTGGAGGCCAGAATGCAATCCAGGGAGGGATCCTATGTATGTGGTGTGTGATTAACAGGTGTATCTGTGATGACACAGCATAGCTGACACCCATCAGCATGGTAAAAGTAGAATGGGTTTTTAAGTCATTTACCTCTGTAATGTTGGGGGTTCCTTTTCTGTCTGGTCCCTTAATACTTTGATTCTTCTGAGCAGACTTAATTAATTCAACGCTGGTCCTGCTGTTTCTTTGGAAGATGATGTGGCTCTAACGACCCTGTGTGCATCTTGCTGTGCACTGTAGAGTTTTTCTAGTCACAGGATCCTTTGCAGGGGATTTCAGAAGGATTTGCTGGCTTTAGAAGAGTGGCAAGGCTTCACTCTTTGGAGAGGAGTGTGCTGGAGTTACCACAGATCCTTCCTTCTCCTCCGACCTCATTTTGTGGGGAAAGATCTAAGCTCACGAGATGTAAGACTGTCAGTTCTCCTTCCTGCTTCAGGCAGAGAAATATCTGTGAGATCAGAGGCAAGCCTCTTGAAATCCCTAGGAAAAGGCATCATCCATGATATTTTGCAGCCTAGGAGGGAGCTGTGCAGTTCAGCTGCTTTTCCTGCTGTGATCAGCATCCTGTGTTGTCCAGTCATCCCCATGGATGGCATTTCTGTCTGGTAAGAGCTGGCTGTGGGCACCTGGTGTGCCCAGGCTGCCAGAAGCACTGATTTGTCACATGAAACCCTCTCACCACCAGTTTTTGAATTATGATGATGATGCTGATTTTCCTCATTAAAACAGGGAAATATCAGTATCAAAAATAAACTGGGAATGATGCTCTCTAAGCTAAATATTTTTGCTGGGCTTTCACTGCTTATCAGCAAGGTATCAGCAAGCAGTGCTTGATGCTTTTGAGCCCGTGGCTTTGTGAGGAAAAGGCAGGATTGAAATCTAGCACAGGGAACCAGCAGTTTGTTCATATGTGATTGTTTCCCTCCTTTTAGCCTAGCATGGGAACAGGCATTTTGTTCTGCAGGTACCTGATCTGATCTTCAAGGTCAAATCTTTTCCTCAGCATCCTGTTTATGCAGATTCATTAGCCTCTACAAAGAGCTGCTAAATCCACATGTTCAGACCGAGGAGATGATAATTCCTCATCTGGCAGCCTCACTAAGTAACCTCCTTGTTAAAATCAGCTGTAGTGCTGGACAAAAGGTGCTGTGAGGTCTCTATACTTAATATTTTTAGTGCATTCTGTATGGTGCCAGAGTGTTTCTAACCTTACTGAAGTCATTTCATGCTTCTGTAATTCATTGGGTTTTTAGTGTATTTATAGATGCTATTTTATCAAGCGCTGCAGTAGAAACATTTGATGGGAGCATCTGGTTAAATCCATCACACCCTGTGCAACAACCTCTGAAAAAATAACCTTGGTTATTGAGCCTTTCCCCCTTTAGATGCTTCCACTAACATTTTAAAGGCTTTAGATATTTAATATCCTTGGGGTGCCATAAGGGTCCCTCCTGTGCTTTTCTGTGGTGGAAATGATGGCACCTGAAACAGCAGAGCCACGTTTTAGCTCGCACCCAGACCCTTGGCTGTGAGGATGTGGAAGCAACCAAGCTGTGATTTGTTGGGATTCCTATTGGGAAACCTCCCTGAGATGGTGCTGACAGCAGCATCTGTGTGCAGTGACAGCGCGGGGTTGTGTGAGGAGTGTTGGGCAGGCCAGAAAAATGAGAAATATCCGCCCATGCTGGCAGGGAGAGCTGTTCCTGTGCTTCATCTTTCGGTCTCTGGGAAGTGGTGCCGGAGTGATTTAGGTGGGGTTTGCAGCCTTGCCAGCTTGCAGCCTTGCAGGGAAACCGGAGGTGAGGCTCGTGGAAACACCATGAGCACGTTTCTATTTGGGGAGCCCACATTCCTGCACTCCTGAGTGCTGAGCCACTGTAAGTGCTGGAGCTGCTTTGATGTCGGCGGAGCCGGGCGTTTTCCCAGCTGAGCGCTTGACCCTGGCGCTGGCAGTCAGCCTTGCAGCCGCTGAGCTCGTTTAATGGAGCGGGGCTGCAGGCTGGCAACAGCCTTGCCAGTTGGTGTTTTCCAGAGAAAGCATGGATTTGCCTTCTCCCTTCCCTTGCAAGGGATTTGCAGCAAGCCCAGCCGCTGCCCTGTCTCTTTTCCTTACCCTGTCTTGGCCCTACACATAAAGTTTTGGCTCTTGTGAGCCAGGCTCCCATCAACACACATAAAGAAATGATGGATCTGGAAGTTTAGAGAGGAAGCTGGGGAATGTGTTAAAGGTGGGATGGAGATTCCCTTCACTTGGCTGCCTTTAGACACCCTAATGCTCAGCTGCCCTGGTTGGGAATGCAGTTCCCCATGTGATTCTTGGGCTTATGAACCTCTTTTGTGAGGGGCAGTGTGCTCTGGCATCCGGAGGCTGCAGTCCAGGCTGGAATACCAAAGGTGTTGGGATGTTGGCAAGGTACAGTCTGTGTGGGGGTACAGTCTGTGTCCTGGTGATGATCTTACAACTGAATTGGACAGAAAGGGCTGTGTTTTGTGCCCTGTGCATGTTCCTGCAGCAGTTTCAGCAGGGTTACTCTTCCTCCAATGAAACATCATTGTCCTTGCCTTCCCAGGCACTTGGAGTGTTGGAAATCCATCCGTGCTTTGCCTCTGGCTTCCCTGGGAGCAGCTCCCGGCTGTGCTTTGTGTTCCTGTCTCTGTTTCCTGGCAAGGCAGTTGCTGTGGCTGCTGAGGAGTCAAATGAGGTCCTTGACTGGGGTTTATTTTTCTCGTTGCACAGTCAGTTTGGTCGCTGGGAAGGTGATGATCCCTCTCTGTTTGAAGGAGTTGGAAAATGGCATTTCAGGAATCCAAATAAAACTGCATTTCTCTCTCGCCTCCCCTCATTTCCCCTTTCTCCTAATCACCATTTTACAGGGACTTCCAGAGGATTTTCTGATGAGCTTTTGGCCTCCTTGTGTTCTAAATGCTACTTTATTGACCGTGTTGTCCATATGGAGACCTTGAAATGGAAGCAGTGCAGTGGGACTGATGTGCAGGAATCTTTTGATATCCTTTACACAGAGAGTAAATTTTAAATTTTATCAGTGACAAGGGTTATTTTCTATAGAAAGTTCCTTCTCCTACTGTTTTCCCTGGCATTTCAATGTGAGCGTGTATATGAATAAATAAAAGTTCCTCCAGGCATCTTTTCTTCTTCTTTTTTTTTTTTTTTTTTTTTTTTTTTTTTTTAATA
>VWYP01030546.1:54099-74855 GCA_013400435.1 Pycnonotus jocosus | reverse complement strand
ATATTTATAGATTTATAGATTTAAAATTTATATTTATATTATTTGAAGACCTCTTCCTCTACCTGATGAATGTTGTATTTACAAAAATAGATTTAGAACTGAATGAAAAAATATGACATCTATTTTCCTCTTTATTTAGAGGAATACAACTGATTTCTATAGAAGTTGCCTCTGATTAAAGCTAGTGAGTGTACCAGAACAGCCTTTATGTATTGGGGTATAGAACAGCAAGCTGAAATCACCCAAACAACTTTACTGTTCAAGTTAGGATTTAAAAGTCCTGAAAATCCTATTTATGTAATTTTTATTTCCCTTTAACCCCTTGGCAATAGCTGGTAGGACTCCTGCCATAAGCACTAATGAATTTTGCATTGAATTCTGACTCTTGGCATTTAGGGCTTAATAAAATCTTCTTTTCCTTTATCTGGAAGATTCCTTTTCTGCTAATTGGTGTCAACATCAATCAAGATCAGAAGTGCAACAACACTAGTTTAAAGGCCTTTTGCTCATCTGCTTTATACTCCAAGTAATATGGAGCTGTAGTCAGCTTACACATAAAAGTGGAAATAAATATCCTTTCACTGTAAAATGCACAGAATTCTTAGAAACTTTGAAAAATGGTCCTGTTGCTGTAAATTAAAAGCTGCTCTCAGAGGTCTATCAGTTACACAAGTGGCATTTTGAGTTAGTGGGGCTATGCTAAATACTCTGTATAACCTTAGAAGATCTTCCTCTAGACCTCCAAAAGTGTGGGTGACACTGTGGAGCTCTTCTTTAGGGGAAGATCCTCTGGAAGATGAGGGCTGGATCACAGGTCCATGAGTGTATGTGCCTAATATCATGACCATTTTGGGGGAGCTTTCATTGTTTATGCAAGTTAAATTCATCATTAACATCGGTGGCCAGGGTTGGATTGGAAGTACAGCTCCTGATGGGCAGCACCTTGTTTCCATTAGAGGTGACTGCTCCTTGCTCTGTGTAGGGCTAGAGACCTTGGGTCCTACAGAATTTAGGGTTGTGCCAGGTCAGAAGCAAGATCCAGGCAATCAAGGGCTCTGGATGAGTCCCTGCAGAGGATGTTTGGTGCTGCAAAAAGTGTTGTGTGTGTTGGTGAGACAGTGGCTCCGGGGGCAGTCAGCTCCCCCCATCCCTTCAGGAACTGGTAGAATGGTGCAGCACCCCACCAAATTCAGTTGTAGGGTTGCAATAACTTCTCCTTCTGTGTGTTGAGAGGTTTGGAATACTTTTATTTGTCTAGACAAGCCATGAAAGGATGACATCTAAAATAAAAACAGCTGTCCATTGCACACAGGCTCCTCCTGAGCTCTGGTCCTCTCCTGCCTGTCCTGCAACAAACACAGAAGTGGAATCCTTACAGTGGCAAGGGACCACAGCCTCTGTCCCCAACAGTAAGAAAGGGTAGGTGTGTGTGAGCACAAAGACCAAGCCAAGGGCCAGAGGAATGACTGGGAAAGGTGGTTTCTGAGGAACGGTCTTTAGTAATGATGAAAACACGTGGCAAGCCCAGCTCAGGGTTTCCCACTCCATCACTCTTAATGTGAGTATGGAGTTGAGAAGGCACAGGAAGATCCCAATGCCTCTGTAGGGCCAGCACAGAAAGCTCCATTGATAAGTCTGGTTGTGTCCTCTAAGAGACAATGTATTGATTAGTAAAATGCAAGTGAAGAAAAAGATTTTTCTACACAGAGAATCAAAGGCACAAAGTAAAAGCTGTCATTATTTTCTTTAAAGCAAGGGTAAATGACATGCAGGATATTTCCTGCCTTTCCTGTGTCTGAGCTGGGAGAAAGTACTTTCATACACAGAAGCAGTAGGAGACTGAAGTCATTCCTGACAGAGGATCAGGCACAACAAACAGCAATTTCCAGTCCTCCCATGCTACCTCGTGGCTCACACTGCTGCACAGCTCGTTGAGCTGCAGCATTAGGGTGGCTTCATCTTGTTGCTCAGTGAAGCCTAAATGAAAAATGGGGAGCTTCATGGTAGTTCCTTTGTTAGGTGCTACAGTGCCCAAAAAATAAGAATATACAGGGGAAAGACAAGCATGCACATGGAATCATGGGATCATTTAGGTGGAATAGATCCTTAGGGTCATCAAGTCCAACCACTAACCCAACACTGCCAAGTCCACCACTAAACCATGTCCCCAAGTGCCACATATCTATGTCTTTTAAATGTCACAAGGGATGGTGACTCTAGGCCTTTCCTGAGCAGCCTATTCAATTGCTTGGCAATCTATGGTGAAGAAAATTTTCCTAATATCCAATCTAAACCACCCATGGCACAATTTGATGCCATTTTGTTCTGTCCAAGTATCGCCTGTTACTCGGTAAAAAAAAGAGGCTGATCCCATCTGACCACACTCTTCTGTCAGGGAGTTGTAGAGAGTGATAAGATCTTCCCAGAGCATTGTTTTCTGCAGGATAAACAGCCCCAGCTCCCTTCAATGCCCCTCATAAGTCTTGTGCTCCAGACCCTTCCCCAGCTTCATTGCCTTCTCTGAACCTGCTCCATCACCTCAATGTCCTTCCTGAGCTGAGGGGCCCAACACTGCACACAGCACTCGAGGTGTGTCTCCCCAGTGCCCAGCACAGAGTGACAATCACTGCCTTGGTCCTGCTGGCCACACTATTGCTGGCCATGATGCCATTGGGCTTCTTGGCCCTCTTGTCCCATCTGGGCACACACCAGCTCGTATTTGGCCGCTGTCACCCAGCACCCCTAGGGCCTTTCCTGCTGGGAGCTTCCCAGCCACTCTGCCCCACCCTGGAGCACTGAAGGGGCTTCTTGGGACACAAGGACAGGACCTGGCACTTGGCCTTATTGAACCTCGTACAACTGGTCTCATTCCATTGATCCAATCTTTCCAGGACCCTCTGCAGAGCCCTCCTAGCCTCTAACAGATTGACATTCCCACCCAGCTTGCTGTTGTCTGCAAATTTACAGAGACTACACTTGCTCCCCTCACCCAGATCATCAGTGAAGATACTGAACAGGACTGGGCCCAACACTGATCCCTGGGGACCACCCACGACACACTGGGTGCAGCACCACCAGTCTCTGGGCCCAGGCACCCAGGCAGTTCTTGACTCAGCAGGGAGTGCCCTGTCCAAGCTGTGGCTTTCTCACTTTCCCAGGAGAATGGCCTGGAATGCCATTTTGACACTACTCATCACACAGTGCAGAACAAGGCTGTGTCTGGTCAATAGAGCAATGGCAAATCTCTCGGTGTCCTGCAGGCCATTGTGCATTTTGAGTAATGGCTGCCTGGGGAGCAGGTTAGTGCCAGGCACGGGCCCTGTTTGCTGTAACTCACATGAATAGCTATGAACAGAGAGGCTGAACGTTGCGATGACAACACATCAATAAGCAAAGCCACTTTCTCCACCTTTTGACATGAATTACCTGTCTTGGATACTGCACTATAATCAGTGCTTACATCACCAGAAGGAAAATAAAGGCCAGTATGACCTTCTGGAGCAACAAGACCTGTTTTCCTGGGCTGATGAGAGAGTCATTAGTCTGAAAAGTTACTTGGACTGTCAGTAACCTGCTCATTGTGTGATGCAGTGCCTTGGCAGAGCCACACCTCTGAGTTTAATTTATCTCTTTTGCACAGGCTGAATTCTTTAGGGAGTAATAGAGTAAATGCAGGCAGGATGGCTGGGCAGCCTGCAGCACTACAAGGACAGCACACAGACTTTATGCAGAATCAGACATGAGCCCTTTGGGGTGGATCACAGGGGTACAGAGGGACAGCAATGGGAGGAGTAGTTTTGCTGGGATTTCCAGCAATCCTCCTGACCCACCTGGCTGTGTGTGCCCCTGGTACCGGGGAAGGAGGCAGCTACAAAAGCAGTGGGACTGATTGTGCATCAGAGGAGCTCTCCTATCAACAACAAAACAGGCTATTTTGTCTCCATTCACCTTCTAGGCAGATCAGGGCAGTCCTTAATGCTGGTCTTAGCTATTTCCCTCTTCATTTCACACATATTTCAAACAAACAGGGATGACAAAAGCATGCAATTTATTGCAACACACAGTGCTGGTAATTTTGCAGGATCTGAGGCCAGCTGAACAATATGCTGCTGACCTTAAATTGCTCATTCCCCTTTGCTGTTAAGTAAAGGAATAAATCAGTGGGTAATTCCTTTCTCTCACCATACCTCCTCTCCCTCCTCCATTTTTAAAGCCAGACATCAGCCCTTTTTATTTAGTCATGACAATGCAACTAGTGCAAAGAAAATCTTAGTATCCAACCAATATGTTTAGTTTCTTTTATAGTGTTAATTAGGTGTGCTTAGTGTCTTTCTGAGAAAGGCAGGATGCTAACCTTAGAAAGTCAGATAATCCTATTGTCAAATGTATTTGTTTAATAAAATAGGTTTGTTTCCTTTTACTTAGGAGGACTTAGTTCAGAGGATTTAGCTTCTCCTCTAAAACCAGGACTAACCAGGGGATTGTTGGATACCAACGTGTGTTGTGGGCCAATGATTGCAGAATTACCTGCTGCTCTATCTTGTCTGAGCAATGTGTGCAGCTGCAGCGTAGCACAGCTGCTCGAGGAGCTGGGAGAGATGTAAAACCATTTTAATCCTTTGTATTCTTACCTGGAGTTATTGAATAGCATGCATGTTATTAGAACAAAATGGGAAAGGCCCTTTTTAATAGACAGAAAATATGAACAAGGTGCTCCTTCTACTGTTGAACACGTCCTTTGGCAAGTGCAACTTAATTTAGATTTGGAAGTAGCTCGAAGCAACTAGTTCCTTCTTTCATTTATACATATACACTTTTTGAATTACAGAGTCTGGATTGCACCTTCAGTGCTTCAAAGAAGTGAAATGACCCACAGGGAGAGGGACTGGATAATAGCAAAAAGCCACATCATCTAAGTCTGAAGTTTCCCATGAGCTAATGGATGCAGCATTCTTTGTGAATTTGTGTAGTCATGTCTGTTAAAACGTGTTTTTTTTACAGCATCATGACCACACTGAGCCTGGCAGCACCTGTGAAGAGGGAGCCTGAATTGTGTTTGTTTCCTTCCCTCTCATGCCCACAGTAGTGAGGCCATTCTGTGTCCTGCCCAATTTGCTGTGCACAGGACAAAAGGAGCATAGGCAGGCAGGCACTTTATCTGAGCTGTCCATATGGGACCAGAATTAGGATTTCCTACCAGCTCAGAGAATCATTCTAATAGTAAGAAATAAGCCATAGGAATTAAATTATAAATGTATATGCTGCCCATAGGGGATATCAGTTTGTATCACTGAGTATCCATTGCCATTCCCTTTTGTGCTGTTGGGCAGGGGAGGCCAGTTAAGCTGCTCTGTGGCAAATGAACTGTTAATATCTGAGGCACCCTCCAAGAGAAAGAGGCATGAGGGCACTATGTCAATTTATCGTACTAAAATGAAATATGAACTGCAGCAAAAATAGGAAAAAAAATCTGTTTTAGTGAACAATCACATTTTAGAATGCTTTTCCCTCAGTGCTAGAAATATAATAAAACAACTAGAAGTCATCAGGAAATAAATTATTTCCTGACTAAGGAGAAAGGTTTTGGGGCTTATTCAGAAAAGCTGAACATCATTCTCATCTCTTTTTCAGATGAGCCATGTCACAGAGGCTGGCCATGATTTGGCTTCTCAACAGGCTGCTACCTTCAGGGCTAACTAGGCCTTTGATTTCTCTTGGTATGGAAGTACCTATGGTCTTCAGAGTCTGTTATCTTGCAAGATGAACAATCAACAATAAAAAATGAATTTTAAGAAGATATATGTCAACAGACCAGTTTTGTGAAGTACAGAGCCACAAGGTCAGTAGCTCTTGATAAGCAGTTGGTTATGAATTACCACTGCTGATTAGTCCAAAGCATTGCAGTGACAATGTTTTCTGTCACAGAACTGTAGAATGGCTTGGGTTAGAAGGTACCTTAAAGATCAACTTGTTCCAATGCCCCTGCCATGGGCAGGGACATCTTTCATTTGGCCAGGTTGCTCAAAGCCCCATCCAGCCTGGCCTTGAACTTCCAGGGATAGGGAGTCCACAACTTCTCTGGACAACTTGTCCCAGTGCCTCACCATCCTCACAGGAAAGAATTTCTGTGTAATATCTGTCACTTCATTCTTCTACATGGTCTTCTGCAGCAGTAAATTTTACAGAACAAACATCCAGCATTTTATTTGTTCTAAATTTATCTGCCATGAAGTTCCCCTTCACTCCTCTCTTTACTGATTTCCCCCATCCTCCTATGAGACAGAGTGAGCAATAAGAAACCATTCAGTTTGTGCTGGTTTAAGACTTGTCATCCTGTGCTTTATGACCTAGAATTGGTCTTACTATGAAAAGAAGCCACTGGGAACAGAGACTTATTCTCTGTTCAGGATGACAGCAGAATAGACAGGTGTCATCTCATGATGACATTTAAAGGTGGAGGAGCCCCATGAGTGAGGGAGTTCAGTCTGATGTAATCAGTGTCAACCCTTATGAAGACTATTTTTGTCAATTTTATTTATTCCTTTGAGACATTGTTTTATAATAACAGGAAGACTGTAATTTAAATAGTTATGGGGTGTGGGTGGTTGAATTATTCATTCTTTACAGAAGGCAGACTCCATCGAAATCCAGAAGTGGCCAACCTGCAAAATCCTCTCTCTTCCCTTCCCACCTGCTGTGCTCTGAAACACAAAAAGAATACTATGGCTCCTTCAATTAACCTGCAGGGATGGAAATTTAGCATCTTCCCCTTTTATTTCAGGAAGATGCTTCATCCCTGAGACTTTTACAGAGACATCTTAATTGGTCATCTTTCTGAGGTTTCATTTTATTAAGAAACAATGGGCAGCATTTTGCAGATAACGTATGTAAAACTGCTGAATTTTATTGTAACATGGATCTTTAAACCACTGAGATAAAGGCTTGTGTGGGAAATTTGCAATAGCTTCTACTATTTAAATGCAAATGTGCATACAGACCTTTGTTTTAGATATCAGCCATTTCATACACCTTGTCCCTGCCATGAAATACCTGAGATTCTTTCTGAGATGCACATTCTTATAAAAACCCCAACCAAACAAAAGCAAAACAAAAAAAACCTCTCAACAACAACAACAAAAAACACAACTAAAAAAGCTAAGAACCAACCAACAAACCTTCTCCCCAGTTTGTGCATCTAATGTCAATATTTCCTGTGCAGCATCTGTAAAAATTTGTTTCATCCAGGCTGGTCCCTCACCTTATCCAAATGGCCCTCAGGCCACCAGCTGCTGCTGGAGCAGAGAGGCACATATAGGGGAATATACTGACCATGGCATGTCAAATGCATTTGCCACAGCAGCAGCCCTCTTTATTTATCTGTCTCTTCCTCTAGAAATCTTGAATGTGTTTAAACACTAAAGCAGGACATATACCAGTGTATCCCCTGTGGAGTCTTTCATTGAAAATATCCAAAACCCTATAAAATCAACTGGTCCTTTTGACGTTTGTAAAGTGGTTGCTAACTGAGGTGGCTGGGCTGGGAGTCCAATATCAGACTCCCATAAAGATATCTACAGAGTATTTCCAATAATGCTGATAATTTTAATCTCCTTGCTGGGTATTCCATTCTGCTCACTAGCATATCCTTTATTTTTTCAAGAAAGGCTATTTAGGAGGATTTGTTTGCTTTACTTCTACCTCAATGTAGCATTGATTTTCTTTGTGTCCTAGAGAAATCCCTTAACCAAAAAATACATTGAGGTTACAGAAATCTATTCATTTCCTAGGCAAAACTGTTGATAGTGCTGTCTAAACCAGAATTGTTTCATCTGTACTGAGAAGGGAAAGTAGCTGCTGTGTCAACAGGGTGAAAACTCAACAATTCTCACATTTAGGAGGGTTTTGCCTTAATAATGCTGCTCCACTTGCATTTCCCTGTAAAAACAAATGAAGGACAACAGACTTCCAGGTACTTTTCATAATTGCAGACCCAAGCACAGCTGGGAAGAACAACAACTTCCAAGCCCTTTAGGATTAAGTTAACGTGCAAAATAAGCGTACGTGCTTTGCTTTACAAAGCCAACCCTCTCCAAGCTCTCAAATCAAGACTGGTAAAATACAAGGACAAACGTCCAGCTCCTGCAGAAATATTTATTCTTCCATTTAATTTTCACATCAGGTACCAATGCTATTCACGAAGATTTAAAATGGAAGTCAGAAGACAATAGAAGTTCTCAGCCAAATTAGTATTGTCTGTCAGTAAGAACAAACTCTTTCAGCAGCTGCCACATTAACCATTGGCCTCAGTCAGTTTTCCAGTGAGTAGCAGGCACTTTTCCAATTTTCTAATCCATACTATTGCCGTGGCAAGGAGTAAATGGGATCTTGTGCCAGGACACTTGTATCTAGAGCATTTTGACTCCTTGCTGTGTTTGCAGAAATTCCAGGTACACATCATTAATCACAAAGCCTGTCCGATTCTTGAATTATTTAATACAATATTGGAGCAGTTTTGAATTATTTAAAGCAATATGTGAAAGGTTCTCTGTGATATACATGCAGAGATTATTAAGAACCTTGCTAAACAGACTTAAATTGCCAGAACCTAATATCAGCTGCCCATTTTCCATAGCCCTAACTAGAGGAGGGAAAGAATCAAAATACTGCTGTCCAACAGCCTCCTGCTTCACCCTAAAATTTACTGCAACTGTTATAAATAAATGAAATGGTTTTAATCCATCTCATTCAAAACTGCTCAAAACATGACAGGGAAAAATGGCCAGCACATTGTAACTTGGTATTAGTCGAGAATGGAAAAGCCAGGAGGTTTATCTGATCCTCCTGATCCTGTGAATAGGCAGATAGAACATGGGGACAGATTGCCTTCCAAAGTGCTTTGAGGGGTTTTTTGTTTTGGTGGGTTTTTTGTGTTTTTTTTTTTGTTTTTTTGGGTTTTTTTGTGTTTTTTTTTTTTTTTTTTTTTTTTTTGTTTTTTTTTTTTTTTTTTTTTTTTTTTTTTTTTTTTTTTTTTTTTTTTTTTTTTTTCTGTAGAGACCAGGAATGACAGAGCAACTTCTATAATGAATCTGGTTGTTCTTCAAGATGCATTAAGAGTGAAAAACATTGCTTGGGTCTACTTGAGAAACTCATTCAGCTCCTTAGTCACACTCAGAACAAGTGGACCACAGCCAGATCAGTACAAAGGGTTCTCCAGGGACCAAATAGCACAGCACAAAAAAATGCATCTTCAGCTTATCCCCACAGGCAGTTCAGCCCACATTTAACCAATGACTTTGTGGCCATGAGCTTTTTTTGGGGGTTATGATTATGCTTTCCCACTGAAATGGTCCTCACACTCATTATAAAGGTGGGCTGGGGGGAACATCCTGAACTCTAGAGAAGGGAGAAGTGGCAGCTGAGAAATTTTCATCGTCAAGAGAATCAGTTCCTGCATCCTTCCTCCTCCTGCTCTTTTCTTGCACAGCCATTTGCTAGGGAAGATGAGGACCAGTTCCTTAAAGGCTCCTGAGGACAGATACCTATAGATTTAGGATCCTACAGAAGTGAGCATGCCAGGTGACCCTAATCTGAGCTGCTGTCTCCGTTTTACAATGCCTTCAGGCACATTAGCAGATACATTCCAGTTATTCTCTTGAAACTTTTCATCCCAGCCAAGCAGGTGAACTAGAATTTCCTACATGGTTTTCCCCTTTAGCTCCACACAGAGAAGCTGAGATTCTCCTCCAGTCACAGCATTGCAGAGCTGCAGTTCTTTGTGCAAATGTGCCCATTCATCCTTTAACCTGGCCCAAGAGGGACAGGGACATCAAGGAGTCATTTTCAATAGAATATTATTTTCCCTCTGTTTCTAAGTAATTTATCTCTGAATAAAAGCCCAGTCAGTTTTCCCGGGAAAGTACCTAGCATTTTCCCATTGTTAACCCTAAAAACCTGCAATTAAATGGTGAAGAAGGGCAGAAGAAGGATTACTGAAACACATTTTTTTAGCCAAGTAATCACAATGGAAGCATTCACCTTTCCACTCATTTTGAGATGGCCATGAACCTGTTATATGGCCAACTCTAACACACCAGGGTAATATATGATGGTGAATCATCTTAGTTTATCCATTCAGCTTGCCCTGTGAGCTTACAAGGGCTAAAAATCTATTTGCTTTTCACCTCGTTTAGCCTTGATTTAAAGGTATGACAGGAAATAAGTGGATGCCATAGTTCAGTGTCTCTCTGTGTGGAGTAAAGCGTGTCACACATTGCTGCTGATGTTTCTGCTGCAGTATGGACACGGAGTGTGACCCCACGTACATAAGGGACAAAGGCAAACACAGAGCTCTGTGCCTGACAACAAGGCAGGCACAAAACATCCAGGATTTTGCCGGCTCCTTGTCCAGTGGTTTGATTATTGGAGAAAAGAATGCAGTCCCACTGCACCTCCACATGGAGTGTTCCTGGGACTGTGCGAAGCATCAGGAGGCCCTGACTCACCAGGAACTCGAATTTCTATATCTGTGAAAGGTTTTGAATATTCTGGGAGTGATAAGAGCATCTGGGACCAGCTCTTCTGCCTGGTGTATCATGCTTCCACGGGTGCAGGACATTCCTAATTGTGTGATTTGTTTATAATGTCATGTACAGCAAGGTGCTCTCTTTCCCTTCCCTCCACACAACTCCCCAGGCTTTGCTGACACTGTCTGAGGTGGATTTTGCCCTGTACACTTTTTGGTCATTTATTCAGCACCACATTCTCTTTACTTCATTGTCCTAGTTTAGGACATCCAAAATTACAACATAAAAGTTGGCCAACCAGTGCCTTGTCTATTCTGAAAGCAATGTTATCACACCACAGGTACAGATGGCTCATATTTCTTTCTTTCTTTTTTCAGTGTTGCCCATAATCTTTAATTTAAGCAATTTTAAAAGCAAGTGACAAGTGCAGTTATTGTCACTTTATGTCTTGACTGGTGAAAAAGGCCTTTATGCATACATTATTTTTGTTTCATGGACATCCATTCTTATCACTTGATTCCTTTGAAATAAGTTTTGTGTTTGTAGAACTTAAGAGCTGTGTACTTAATCTTAACATCCTTTCAAAGATTTTCAATCAGACCTTTATGTTAATCCAGAGCCCACAATATTCACCATAAAATTGTTTTAAGGGTAATATCGACTTTCAAAGGCAAAATATTTTTAGTTCATATTTTCCTTAACTTCTGGATAATTTTAATTGTATGGGGTTTTTTAAAGGAAATGTGTTTGGTTTTTAAGCAACATTATTTTTTCCCACAGAGCCTTCTTTGATGTACACAAAACCAATAATACAGAGATAACCATCTTGTGCCATTATCGTGGCAATTCAAGACTTCTTTGAATTATTTGTTGTGCTGTAGGGATTAGAAGACTCTCAGTTTGTATATGAACATCTTTCATTTAATTCACACAGAACTAGTTCTGTTTATTAAACACTTTCAATAGGAGGGCACCATCACAAAGAAGAAAAAGGCTTCTCATCTTTTATTGTAACTGCAAATTTTGTTATCCTGCTGCAGCTCAGGGTATGTTTTCTTTTGCATCATGGCTTCCTTTGCAAAGTGAAATATTTAGGATGAAATTCTGACATCTTATTCACATTCTGCAATAACAACTGCTTCACTGAAATCAGTAAGATTACTCAAAGGATGAAAAGTTACATAATATGTTAGAGGTGGATAGAACTTGATGCCCCAGAACTTAGCTGCATTTCTTTTCCTTTTAGTCTGCTTGACCAAGCTGGATGAGAACAGCCATAAACCAGCACTTTGACCCACGTGAAAATGTTGCTGGTACCAGGAGAGCAGGATTCAAAACCAAATGACAGCCCCTGTAAAGGAAAAGATGGAGAGATAGAAAGGAAAATAATTACAGTAAAAAAGCCAATTTTGTTATCAAAAATCTGGAAAATCCAAATGAAGCAATTTGGTTTTTTGAAAAGAAAGGAAGCAAATTGTACTGCAGTCAATTGCACAGTGTCATTCAAAATGGAAAAAGATTGTTAGGGTAAGAAGTCTGATAAAGTTATGGTGACCTGCCACCTGCAGCTTTTACTTGATTGTTTATTAATAACAGAAGTATTTTAGGATAGATATGTTAACAGGCACACACACACATCTCAGCTGAGGAGTTATTATTATGGTTTTGCCCAAAGCAAATGTGCTGAGAAAAGAGGCTACAGACTGAACTCATAGATACTGGCAGTGTTGATGTCCCTCGAGGATCTTTCTTTAACTTTTACTACTTCTTTCTCTGCTCTCATGCCTGAATGATTTTTTTCCAACAAATCTCAGCACTTCCTCAACAAGGTGTTGTGTCCTGAATGCAGTCAGCCTCACAGACCAGGTGTCCCAGAGACCAGAAATCCACAGCAGAGCAGCAGACTTCCCACAGGCCACTCTTGGTGTATGAGTTCACAGCAATTGTAAGAATGTTTTATCCTCCTGTTCTTTTCTCAGATGAGCTGGAAGGATGAAAAAAGTGGTTAAGAGACCTTAACTGAAAGCAGATAGTGACAGCCCAGCTTGGGCATCCAGGGATTCTGTTCACTTGAAGATATGCTGGAAGAAATAAGCCATGGCTCCCTTAATTTAAATTTATTTATTTATTGTTTTAATGGGGACATGTCACATTATTAATGTAGTGGGAGACAAAACTTGCAAACTCCAGCAGACCACTGGATACAGAGTTGCATGGTACTGTGCTTGATTTTGCAATGGGGATGTGACAGATGGAGGAGCTCATGCAAGCCTTGTGCGTATTCCTTTGGTAGAGAGAACAGGAATGTTTGAAACATCCATAGGCATGTAAGATTTAGACATCTCTCCTAACATTAATCAGGCTGGGTTTAGTCTGCAGGAGGGGATTGGAGGAGTTCTGGTCCCTTCTGACCAGGCTGATTGCCCTGATAAACTCATACTTCCCACTTAACTGCCTGTTCATCTCAGTAGTCTCATCTTAACACCTGGATTTAGAAGTTTTGTTTTCTGGTAGTAAAGCCCCTGGTACAGCTGTGGTTGATGAGTGTGTTTGTTAAGCTAGGTTGCAATATAAATAAATAATGCTGAGCTGTAAAATTATGGCTGACACTGAGAAAGCTGACAAAATGGGAATGTTTTTGTCTTTAGAAATTAGCATAAGAAAGTTGAGGATGTGCATCAAGTTGATGCTGCTAAACTTCCACAAACAGCTTGAGTTCCATGTGGCAGGATCCTGGGGATTGTAACTAAGATCAATGACTTGTCATTTTAATGAATATGGATCCAAATCACACTGGGAAATTTAGCTTGTTGTGTCTCAGTGCTCCAGATTCCTTTACAGATAGCAGAGAAGGTAAAACTTCCTTTTTCCAATTCTTTTTTTCTTCTTTTCCAGTGAGCATGTCAGGGCAGGAGTGTGTTTGTTCAGCACCTGCATCAGTAATGACCTGCACTCAGAGAGAGAGTTTAGATGAAGTTGCAAAGAGACTCATGACAACAGAATTGCTTTTCAGTTTCTTAGTTATGGTTGGTACAAATTCAATACAACCAAGTGGTGTTGTAGAAGTGGGGCTTCTGCTTTTGATCAGAATCCAGAAACACAGAGTTGTGATAAGAAGTTAATAACAAAGGACAGATTAATTGTACCCTGGAAATGTTTTGATTAGCACTTGTTGAAATTCTGAGCAAGGGTTTAGTCAGTACTTTTTTAAACTTGGACTAATTCATCCATCCCTTTCTGGAAAATTCAGTATATTGTGTCATTCAGCATAAGGGAACAGAAGTGTTTTTCATGATCTATGTAATAATCAGTGTTTTCACCAGTTTATCTTGCCTTTCACACAGCAAAGATGTGCATTCCCAAGGTGCCAGATGTTTACAGCACTGAGTAGGTGAAATGCAGTAGAAAAGGATGGCATTTTGATTACTCTCTTTATAGCATATCCCTACCAGTGCTCATTCGAGAATCTGGGATGACAGTAGTAAATAAAGCTGAGTACTCCTATAGCACAAAACATGTGCAAAATTAAATTTTAGTAGTAGGTTAAGAGATCTCTGAAAAAGTGAATATATACCAAAGTGAGAAAGTTAAAGCTTGACTGTGATAAAACTGTGTCAAGCCAAGAAGTATTTCCTGGGAGTGACTCTTTCTCATCTAGAAAAATAATAAAAAATGCTTCTGTGAGTAGGTAAAATGAGATGCTTAAATGGACTCCAGGGAAATTATTGTGAGGGATAAGGTAATTGTTTATTTTCTCACTACAGATCAAAGTTAACTTCTAATTTGGGTAAATATTGAAATTCAAGAGAGACCTTGGAAAAAATTAATAGATATTATACTTACCTGTGAAAATAAGATACTTGCTATCCAACCTGACATTACAGAGCTGTTGAGATACTAGAGAGGTGGAAGTAGTTTTCTCTTCCTGATATTTCAGAACAGATTGGCATTTCAGATTGGAGGTGCCTTGGTCCAAAGGCCATATTCATAAGAGTTCTAGCACTGTACTTTTGATGAACTACAAATAATATTTGAGCCAAAGTCGTTGTATGTCACAAAGTAAAAGTTCAAAGAAAAAAAATACCCCATGCCATCAATATTTTGGTTGTTTATATTGTGGCACAGTAAAGATCATTTACTTGTGTTCCCTAACCTACTCCTCCTGGCATAAGATACTTGATGCAAGAGGCAAAACTTTTCTCCCCATGCCATGCCGAGCAAAACTCCAATGTATGACATACCAACACAGAGAAAAATGAGCTGTAAACCAGTGGAATTAAACACAACATGTTAAATATACATTTTGGAACATAAGGGATGAGAACATAAATATTAAAAGACATCCCTATAATAGTAATACATAAAATTTCTGATGATTCTCTGAGTATTTTTAGAGAGCAGTGCGTTGCTGCTGTATGCAACTGAAATATCACCCAGTGAGACTTCAGCATAATTAAGCAATGATTAATCAATACTTAACTAAAGAAATTAAGCTCAGGAGAAACAATTAATTGAAGTTAAGTGAACTTTGACAGCTCATATTAAACTAAGGCTCTAATTAACAAAAGCATTGTGCATCCTCTAAATGAAGGGATGCGCAGGCTTCAGGTGCCAGGGATGGGGTGAGTGTTACTCTGCAAATTTCTTGATGAGGAGTCACTGATAGAGAGCTTCATTTCAAGGCTTTGAAAAGAGAATGTGATCTTTCTTTGGTTGCTCATAATGCTGTTTGGTGACTCGACTCTAAGTTCTGGCAGTTGAGATGGTTCTCTGGAGGAGAGTTCTCTGGAGGAACAAATGCAGTCTCCTGCAGCCCAGCCCCATGTCCTTCAGGCTCTTATAACTTAGGACCAAGTTGCTGGATGAGGTGAGAGGGCAGTGCTATTAATGTCTGTGACATTGCCAAACTCCACAGAGCAAGGGATCTTTGGTCCTTCCCATCACTTGGAGCTCCACAGCCCAATTTCCTGCAGGATTTGAAGCAGCTGTCTCCAAAAGGCTGCAGCCCAGGGAAGGGTTGGGACAGGGAGATGGGGGAGGAACAGCCTGGGAGACCCCAATTGTGACAGAATTTTCTTCTCTTCATGTCTCTTTCTTCTCTGTTTTTATGTTTTCACATTCCCCCCAAAGGAACTTTCACTTTTAGTGTTGGTGAATGCCATCAGTTATGGATGCAGTTTATCAACCTTTGTGCATGTGAGATTGTCCCAATATCTTTTCTGCAAACCTTTCTCAAGAAATCAGAGTCAGGAAACCTGATCTAATGCTTTTGAAAAGATTGATTTATTTGCTGGAGAACAAGCCTGGTGGGGGAAGGAGCAGAATATACTGAGTGACCATTTGTTGTCTCTTGGCTCTCAGGAAAGGAAATGACCACTGGTTCTGTTTGCAGTGGCCAAACCATGGCCAACAAGCCCAGGCTGATGATGAGCAAGGATCAGGAATGGGGGTTAGAGCCTAATTTCAGCTCCAGCCCACCTGAGGGAACTATCCCTCCAGAGAGTAGGGCCTTTCCTTGCTTGTTTTTAGAGGCACTGGAGAGCGGCACAAATCTGAGATGAGGGAAAAAAAAAAAAAGAGAGGGGATTGGTTAGTGGCTTAATTGCTCTGTTAATTGCTTTGCCTCTGGTGTTCCCATCCCTGCAGAGAAAGTGCCTGAGGGTTATCTCAGCTGTGTGAGTTCCCCCCAGTGATGAGCAATTATCTCCCAGGCAGAGACTACCAAATGTGGCTGTCACAAGATAGCTCCATTCGAAATGATGGATGGGCACAAACGAAGACATACTTCATTCCCAAAACTTAAATTAGGAGCTGGCATATCCTCA
Organism: Pycnonotus jocosus; assembly: GCA_013400435.1. Taxonomy (NCBI): domain Eukaryota; kingdom Metazoa; phylum Chordata; class Aves; order Passeriformes; family Pycnonotidae; genus Pycnonotus; species Pycnonotus jocosus. The sequence continues at coordinate 58,507 of VWYP01030546.1, read as the reverse complement.
TTTGTGTGGATTTGGCCTGACTTTGTAACAGCACGAATGTCAAGATGTACCTCACCAAAGGTTCAGGTCCTGAGCCCAACTCCACAGCTGGAGCCTGTCTGAAAAGCCTTGTTGGACATTCACAGGTCTGATTTTCCTTTTGTTGAGGTCTCTACAGGATTAGTGTGGCCATGGAAGTGTTCTGTGTGCTCTTTGTGGAGGAGGCAGCATTTCTCTGCTTGCATTGACCAAACCTGGGCTAACCTGATCCAGTGAGCCCCCTTCTCCAGGGGGATTGGAGGAGCATTTGGAATCAGGTTAGACAGGGCTAGTGGAGGTAAGGCAGTGTTTTGCTGCTTTAAAGTCACAAAGCAGGAAGAGCAAGCTGAGAATTTGCACTGGTTTTGCTCTTGGAGCAGCTGCACAGCAATCCCACAGAGCTCCAGGTGTACCACAGTCCCACTTTGTGGGTAGACTTGTGCTGTGAAGGAAGGAAGAGATTTACTCTGCAGAAGTTCCAGATCCTAACGGGACAGAGGAAGGAAGTAAAGAAAAACAAAATACACCCACAAAAATGCAATGGTGAAGTGAGCTCCCTCTTGAGTGGCCATTCAGTCAGGCAGTAGCAGGATGAGGCAGTACACCCTGTGCTGTTCCTATTAAAACCTCTCCACTGAGAGTGCCTGACCTGGTGCTCAGGTAGCTGAGTGTTCCCAAGCAGTTCTATAAATGTGCATTATTGCCATGCTCCTGCCTGCCATATTTCCTCTTCTTTATTCACCAAGTGGTGGGAGCTGTCTCTGGCTCATCAATTAAACCCAAGAGTGATGATTTCTGAAGGTATTGCTGCTTAGTGAAAGAAATTCATCCTCAGGCTAAGGGACAAAGCACAAGGCCTAAGTGTTATTTAAATGGCTCATAAAACATGTGCTGGCTCTTTAGCCAGAATGAAAATCACCCTTAGCTAACATAGGAAATATCCTGCTTCCCTCTTCCTTCCCCAGTCCTTTCATTATGACGAATCTCTTTCCTCTTGCTCCCCATTATTTCTGTAAATGAGAATATGCTGTAACATTGCTGAGGTTGGGCTAATTAAATCAGCTCTTTCTTATCTCATTGATCTGCATTTTAAAGCTCAGCTGATTAAGGATGAGAAACTATATTTGATTAGAAATATGTTTTTGCCAGTTAGTTACATCAAAGGGTAGATTACGGGAGAGCAGAGGAGCTGAACTCACATGGCTACTCTTTCTCCTGGATGTTAAAAGGAAGGAGAAAAAACATGAAATAAAATCAAACCCCAAGACTCATTTCTAACCCATACTTTTTCACAGCAAATTATGATATCTTTGTTTTATCTTCTGGAAAAAAATATTAATAATAGATAAATGAGACTGTGATAGAAAAGATTTCCATAAGCTGCCAATGGTATGGATGGTGCTTTGCCAAACATCCAGCAGAAAACTAAAACTGCAATCCCTTCCTGGTTTTATGGCAGCATCAGCAGTGTCATTCAGCACCCAGAATCAAATGCTTACCTGTGCTGGCAGCCAGAGCAAAGGCTCAGGGCAGGGCCCCTGGCTGGTCCTTTGTCTGGGCAAACTCTGCACAGCTCCTGTGCAGTTTTTGTGGCATTCCCAACCACCACGTCTGTTAAAGAAAATATTATGCCAGGTGTGACTACCTGACAAAGTCCTTTGTTAAGGGCATTCATTTAGCAAAAGTTTTTGATGGCTCCAAGGATGCTGCATCTGCAGCTCAGAAACGGCTTTTTCAAGGAAGGTGGAGTTAGGAAAATTGCTTGGAGGCAGAAGTTTCATTTTTCTTCCTCTTTGAGTTTTCCAAGAAGACTCAGTGCTGTATTTAGTGCCACAAATTCGAAGATGGCAAAGACACCACCTGTCATGTGACCTCCAGTGTTGGGCCACCATGCAGCCATCAGAACCGCCCCAGTTTCTCCTCGGTAGGGTTGGGACTGACACAGTGACTTTGTTCCTGTGTGCCACTGCTGAACCATAGAAAGAAATGCAGCAGAGCCTCTCAGACCTCCCTCCTGCAGACCACTGTGGATGGACTGTGCTGCACTCCTCAGGGTGGCTGCAGGGAGGATCCTCCTCTCTGTCACCTTGGTGCCCGTCCGGAGCCACCCACACTGCTCAGCTGCTCCTCTTCCCTGTGTCACCCCAGGCCCCAGCCTGACTTGGAATGGTAACCAGAGCAAGCTTTGTTGCATTCATTGCCCACAGCTCTCCTGCTGATGGTCCAGTGACTCTCATTGTCAGGGGCTTGAACAGCTCTGTTGGAGGAGCCTGTTGTGGGTGGGTGTCAGGACACAACATTCATCACTCGGCTCTGAGGTCAGGAAATCAGGAGTTAGAGACAGCAGAGAGAATCCCAGAGATCTAGCATGTTCATTTGGAATGGCAGCACAGCTGCAACAAAGCATGGGGATAGGAGAAAGGAAAGAGGAGTTTTACTCCTGGAGCTATACTGTGCAATATTATGCTTTATTAGTGACATGTAGAAGTTAAGTAGGAAGGAACAGAAGATGAAAGAAAGCTTTAATTTCCTTTTCTTGAGAAAAAAAAAAGCTTTAATTTTCTTTTCTTAATTTCCTTTCCTTTTCTCAGATATTTTCTTGAGCAAAAGAGTGCATGATTAGTAATTAGGCACAGACAGCAACAGTAACCATTGTCCCTAAAACAATGCAAAGAAAGCCCAGTGCACTTTCCTGGATACCACCACCACCATCACCAGAATGAGTTCCTCTCTCTAGCTGCACTCCTCTCCTCTGCCTTTTTTGCTTGAAACATTCATTTAAGAGGACTGCATGTAGGAACTTGAGCTAACTTCATGCTTTCTACTCGAAAGCAGAAATAAATGAGGATGCCAAGCTACTTGCAGGAAGATATTTATCAAAAAACACATCCCAGACATCAAGACCTCTATGTGCAGAAACAGCTTTAGACCTAGTCCTTAAAATGTGATCAAAACCATTGAAAACTAACCTGTACATAAATTAAACCACCAAACAAATATACAGAGTGAGAAAAATGGTCAGCTCATCTGGAATGGGGTTTTGAAATGTCTGATCTGTATAGGAACAAAACTAACTTTTATCAATTCATGGCTTATTTTTATCACAAGTGAGGTGGTGCAAAAGCTGATTTATTTACTATGAAGAAATACAGATATTTATCCTTAAATGAGAATTAAAGAAACTCTCTGCAAGAGATTAATCACAGCATGCCACAATGAGATTTAACAAGCATGAGATGCATGTAGGAATTATATTTCTATTTTTGCAGTGGCTGTATTTGCTTGTATTACTGCTCAGAGATAATAGCAGCTCTAGTGGCATTACTATTGAAATCCATGAAATTTCCCTTGAATTAAAAGAATCCTTTAAGGAACAACAAGGATGAGGAAGGTGACTCCAAACTAGTAAGTCTCCTTCCAGAAGACTGATTGCTGTAAATGGTAGCTCAAGTTAGAGGGGACTGAATATGCTTAGTCCTTTAAAGAGTTGGATTTCATGCATTTCATTTTAGTTTTATATTTAGGCAATGGGATTTACAAGGAAAGTGCTCAGGATTCACATTTCAGAATTTACCCTCAAGTGTGAATTTACTTGCTTCATGTGCAGTGACCAAGACCATATTTCTGGCTAGCCATCCACCACTGGTGGTTCATCAATTAAAGTATTTATTAAAATCCCAATTAATTTTTGAATACAACTTCCAATCACCTTGTTATGTGCCAATTCCCCATAACATTTAATTGATAAGTAAATATTTATTTATTAAATAAAAAAAAATTTCATTTTTATTAACTATGTGACAGCAGAATCGCTCCTGTTTAAAATCTCAAGTTTGTCTTTAATAGATGAATGCAGCAGCCTAAAGTGATACCCTTCATTAAACCCAAATTAAAGGCTTATTTATTATATTCAGTTTTTTATATTTTTCCAAACAGGAGGTTAACTGCTAGGCCAAAGGAGACCACCAGTACCTTCTGAGCTAATATTTCTTTTAAAAGATCTGTTTCAAGAACATTCATACTTTGATTCATTAGTTTCTTCTGTGAGGCAATAAGAAGATGCCTGTTTAAGACACAGCAATGATAAAATTAATAATGTCTGAGTAATACTGGGGGTGGTGTTGCCAGCGTGCGTTGAGGAGGCATTTGAGTGAAACTGTGTTGCCAAGCTTGCAGGTTTTTTATTGCAGTGATTAATAGAAATAGTTGTTCTCCTGAATTCAAGGTTGTTATTCTGTCCAGGTTTATAAAGCCTGTTCAACAGGAGCTGTGTACACTTGTTTAGGTGTTAGTGAGGAGGCCACTGGCTGATTTCCTGTTCTTAAATGTGATTGAATATAATGTGGCATTTCTAGGGAACACCTTTTTTTTTTTTTTTTTTTTTTTTTTT
>VWYP01030546.1:0-54077 GCA_013400435.1 Pycnonotus jocosus | reverse complement strand
TTTTTTTTTTTTTTTTATCTCATCTATAAGAAAGCTCAAAATCATATTCCTTCCATTTATTTGTTCTTTTTAAAATAGTGTCATCTGCTTTGAAAATCTCAAGCAGTTGTATCACAGAGGCCAACACTGTCCTCCTGTGTGTAATATGGGATTCCCCCATGTCTCCCCTCCATCAAGATAACATCCAGAACCAGTATGGGAAACTCTCAACAGATGGAGCCTTTTTCAGCCCAAAACTGTCTGCAGAATAGAGCTCAGCAGCAGCAATGTGTTTATCTGAAGATGCAGATGCATAGGACCAAGCAGAGAAGAATTTTCTCTCTCAGAGCCTCTCCTCAGGTCTTGGTGGCACTGTGTGGTGCAATCAAGAGGGATGATTCTGTCTTTGACAGGGTCTGTGCAGAAACAAATATTCCACAGAGAAGCTGAGACTTCACACCACCCCTGGCTGCTGGGCAGGCACATCCATGTGCCCACACATCTGTGCTTGAAGCGAATTTCACCTGGATGCAACCATTTTCAGGAATGAGATGTTGTGGAGGTGCACGTTTTAAGTTATGTATGGTTCTGTATTATTCAAGTTCTCTCTACCCCAGTTATTCCCCAATGGTTTGCCCCACACACCCCTCTGTGTTTTCCCGCCCTTCAGTTAGTTTCTCCCATCACTCAAAGTTGTTTACTCCGGTTCTCCCCTCAGAGCTCCCTGTCCATCATCTGTATCCCTGCCTCCAGGACCTGTCCATCACCACAAAGCCTCTCCCCGAGTCTGGAAAGTTCCAGGGAGGGTTTCATGGGATTGGTCAGGATCCTGGGGGCTCCCTCCTCCCTTCGTTGAGTGGATCCCCAAGATGCCTGTAATCCAAGAGCCATGCCCATTATTCCTCATTGGTCCTTTCCCAGACCCTGCCTCTCACCCCTCCTCTCTTTATAAATTGCTGCACGGGAGATCTCCCTGCTCTTTGGGGCAGACTCTCCCAGAATAAACCTGGGTTGTTGTCCCCTCAAAGAATCTCCTCATTCTTTCCTGTCCTTTGCCACAGGGACACAGAGCACAGTGAGAGTCAAAGGACTCACAAGGGAAGGCGAGGTCTACCCGTAGACTAAGCTGTAGAGCCGTGGGCTTTCTGCTACCGGCCAGCAGAAGTTTCTCAGCCCTGCTCCACTTGAAAGTCCCTGGGGTTCAATCTCCAGCCGCCACGTGGTCTGAGGCTTGGTAAATGAAGAGCGGATTCTGCTGTGGTTTAGGAAGATGTTTATTCCATGGGGATGGAAGGCAGAATGAATCAGAAAGAGCTTTGGACCTCTTTATGCCACTTTGGATGAAACCCGAACCAGGGGGGTCTGGATCCAATGGGTGAGCTGGAGGGGAGTGGTCAAGGCCAAGGGCACTTTACACCACAATGGGAAGGGTGGCACCTGGGCACTTTGCCAAATAGGAGAGGATCAACCAGGGTGATTGACAAGACAGGGTGATACCACCAGGGGGTGGGATAGGGGGTGTCAGGGGAAAGAGATGAACCATTTATAAATCTATGATTATACACCGCAACACTAAGCCATCCCTCCAGTGTTGTTGTGCTGCTGGGGCTAGACAGGCCAACGGGGTTGTGGTGCACCACGACAAGATGTCAGTCAAAAGCTTAGGAAAGTGAGGCAATGCTTCCCTGGCTCCAAAAATCTCAGTGATCAATGGAAAGGAGGACTAATTTGGGGAGCTTGCAATCTTTGCCTTGAATAAGCCTCTCGTTAGGAAAGCTTCTCATACTTGGGTGAGCTGATTGAGCTGGTCTGAGAGACAGAAAATAAAGAGTGGTATCTCAGAGCCTCTTCTGAGGCTACAGAATGAATGAGATGTGGTAGTAAGCAAAGAAAAAACCGTCATGCATGTTCCCCAAATCTGAAACCCCTCTTGACCATTCATCTCAGGGCCAACATCTGTAAGGAACAGCTGGTAATGGCAAAGAGCTATGGGAAATTGGAACTTGCAGTTAGATCCTTTGGCATATCTAATTATTACATTTATTTCAAAAGAGAAGGAATATTTAATATGTCTAATCGAAGCAGGAGATTAGGATTTAGTTTAGCAGAGCTTCCTCAAAGAGTTGTATGAAGTCTAAAATTAATACTCATCTTTTTAAATTTATGGTGTCCTTATTACCAACGCTACCATAGCTGAAATATCACACATTTTACATTTTCTGGGATAACATGCAGCACAACATTTTGTGGTTGCTTTAACAAGCTTAGAAACTCATGTTCCAAAAACAACCCCGAAACAAACCTTGTCTGCAGACCGGATAAAATAAGCAATAAATCCAGAGTGAAAACATTTAAATGGCAGGCAAAGCCCACTGCAAAAGAAACCTCCATGGGAATTACAGAAAAGTCTTTGAACTCCTGTGAGTGATAACAGTTTTAAAATCTTAATGCCTATACCCTGCCTAGTAGGGCAACAGCCTTTACAAACATAGGTCAGTGTTCCAGCTGCTGACATTGTGTCTCCAGCCAATTCTTGTCCTTTATTTCCCTGGTGCAGTAAAGCTGATGAGGGCCAGAGCTGATTGAAGACTGTAGTGTCCAATTTTTCAAAGACCAAGTGTTATTTAATGTTCAGCTGGAAATCTGTATGTGGATTTAAGTCTGGGCCAATACTTTAATAATTACTCTGGCTGTTATGTTTCCCCAGAAAGAGGTCAATCCAAGGGTTGTTTTATACTCTGAAGGCAATTAGAGTAGCTTCAGAGCAGATTTTGTTTATCATTGTAGTTATAACAAGTATTTTTGGTTTTTTTTCCCAGCCTGTTGGGGTATCTAAAGTGTGACAAGGGATATTACTTAACAACAGTTGGAGGCTTTGAGGGAGCAAAGACTGACTGATTAGACTTAACTTGTCATTTTCTGATGAATTCTTTTGAACAAAAAGTAACTCAGGCATGTGGTTAATGATAGTTTTGAAGGACAAGAAGGGAAAATATGGGTAAGGTTAGAAGTTTATTAGGGTTATAGATTAAAAAAGATATTACAAATCAACTGGAAAGGTAAGTAGAGGGTTCTTTAAAAAGAATGCAAATGCTATAAAATAAGCCACAGTTGCTTTGCTTTTTATTAAGGCATCTTTATATGTACTGTTGTGAAAAATCCTGCTTCAGCTTGTTTAGGAAGTAGTAAAATCAGGTGTGAAATGAGTTTTGTAGTCTATGAAAATCTGAGGTTCCAGCAATTGACCTTTGCTAAGACAAAGTTAGCAAAGCATAAAGTTTCAAACAAAAAAAACTGAGGAAAAAATAGATAAAAATAGAATTTCCATCTAACTCAGGAAGTCTAGGTTACAAATACCAGCTTTATTTTTAGGAGAAGGACTGGGACTCCCCAGATCAGTACAATTACTTGTACTATATTCTTCAAGGAAACCTGAATGTTTCCATCACAGGCTTTTGTTTTTGACTAATTGTAATTTTGCAACACAACACAGTTTTGGCTGTTGCCTGTGTAGATTCTGAGGGTGGCAGGGGGTGTGAGCAATGGTGCACCCCATTCCCACAGCAGCCCCATGAGGATGCTGCCAGAGGATCACACAAATTAACTAACATCTGATCACACAGGGGTGGCAGGTGTGATCAGCTCAAAGCAGGTGGAAATCACAGACAGAGAAATCAAAATGATCACAAGTGCTGGAGAAGCAGCAGTGAAATTAAGTTCAACCATTCAAAATGTAAACTCACCTGGTTTTGGCCATTTGGCAAAGGTTGGGGACATGACTTGATGGGAGAAAGAGGACTTAGACATGGCAGCTGATCAGGGAAATCATCAGTCAACATAAGCCTGTGTTGTGTCAGGGAAGATATTTTCATTGGGGAAGAGTGAAGAATTTAACAGCCCAGTACTAGACTCCCTGAAAACTCACCTGGAATACTGACTGCCACGCTAGTTGAACTTCTGCAAGAGTAATGCACTCAGACTGGGGGAGATTCAGTAAAAAAAACCTATTAGTTATGGTAAGAAAAGCCACAAAGAATCAGACTAAAGCCATTTGCAGTGCAATAGAGTGTTCCTGATGGTGAACAAAAATAAAAGCTTAATAAAGAGTGTAAGATAGTATAAACATGAGTAATAGTTCCCCAAAACACTGTCAGTCTTCAGCAAATTTCAATTTAAAGCTTCCTGAGAAAGAGGCATTATCTCTGCTTTTGCTTTCTTCCAACAACTGTTTCCTCTGCTGCATTTCCTCCCATACCTTCTACTCACTGTGCTTTCAGCTTGCTTCCAGCGTGTCTGCAGCAGCAGGGATTTCTGCAGACACAAGATGCAGGAGAAACATCAGCTTGTGCTTCTTTGGAAACCAATCCTTTTTAATTCCTCTAATGTCACAAATTCTTATTTTTAAGAAGCCAATGAGCAATCATTTCTTGTTCATTGCTTTCTCCCTAACAGTGATCTGGGAAATGGCCTGGCCTGTCTTACACCAAGACAGCTTGGCTTGTTAATTTTCACACAATTAAGGAGGAGGGAACACGACTGTGATCTATAAATGGACATTAGGCTACACACCAGTGAAGAGCAAGAGCAGTTTCAGCTGAAGAAAAATTTTGTCCAAAAATCAAAAGAATATTGAGAATTAATAAATTTAAGTTGAAAAGTAGAAGAAAGGCTTTAGCCATGAAGAGAGTGAGACCCTGGGATAGTCTACCAGTCATGGGTTGGCTTTGACTGAGCTATATTTCTACAAATAGATCTATTAATTTTGAAGAAAACATCTTCACTTTTTCCTAGGAGCCCAGGAGATCAGGTGCATCAGGTGTGTTAAATTTTCACATGATTTGGCTAGCATCTCTTCAGGTTGCCTTTGAGACTCTTGTCTGAATAGTCACGACCCATTTATAGGAGGATAAGCATGGTCTTCTACTCATGTCTGCAGAGGCACTTGAATGAATGACCCAGATGCTTTAATCACTCAGATGTGCCCCTTCTTGGAGAGGGTGGAGAGAATCCTGAGCGATTTAAAGATAGAGCATACACTTAATTAATGAAAAATGTCATATCACAGAATGGCAGAGGAGCCCTCCTGATGAGTTGGGAAGGCTTTTCCCATTTTCTGCCCTATTTTTGGGAATGAAAAGTAGTTTTAAGAACCTGCTCAACTCTTTTCACTGCAGGATCATAATACTATACCTCCCTCCATAGCATTTTATCCCCTCCAGAACCTCCTCTGATGGAGTTTGTTCCAACACTTCCCCCAGAGAACTTTGCTCTCCTGTCTAATAAATTTCACAGTTAGGAAGCTTTCTCTGATGCTTTGTCACTCAGAGCCACATAAGAATGGATAAAGAGCTGCCTTCAGACGTCAGAGATGAAGAGTACTTGTGTGCATGGGAACAGTCCCAAAAGGAGTGAGATGAAGGACTACTGCAAATATCAGCAGTGTGGTTACCTTTGCTCACCTTACATAGCAGGAATATAGCAGGAAATGCAAAGGTGTGAATTTCAGCACTTGTGAAAATGCCAGATTTGCAGCCTTAAATAGCAAATTCTTCTGCCTCTCCACAAAACAAATATAGCAGGATGTCCACTGTGAGAGTTTTCTCACAAGTAGGCATCAGGCCAAGGGTGAGAAATGGTAAAGAGGCACCCAAGGTGGGGAAGAAGTGGTCTTTTGTGCTCTGAGTGACAGAAATTGAAGCAGGGTCACCAGTTTATTGCACTGTTGACGTTTGACACGGATCAAATGAAAACACTTGGTTGTTATGAATATGGGTTCATTTTAACACGGCAATGGAAGATTTCTTTTCCAATGACAAGCCACTGAAATCACCTTATCACCTGCCAGTGGATTTAAAAACAATGTCATGGAAGGTGATTTGGGCTAAGATGTCATCTATAAAATATTTATTATAATGAGATATACGGCTTTCAGTCACTTAGTGTATCCTGCAGTAGCTGCTAGATGGGTTAAAGACCAAATTAGTCAATCCTAATGTCATACACAGCTCTTGCACAGTATTTTTATTGCTAATTACTTGGTAGCATTATATTCACATAAAATAAGACCAATATGGACATGGCTGTTTGGGCAGCCAGGTTGGACCTTTCTTGTGTAGCTCTTTACCTTGTCAGTGGAGGTGAATCACTAGTTGAGCAAGATCCAATCTGAAGCTGGAGTGTTTAATTACCCTTGAAAAATGGAAAGGTCAAAATAGGACAGGAACGACAAAGTCAATTGAGCATCTGGACAGAGTCCAAGCTTCAGTCCTTACTGTCATCTCCTTGTTTCTTCTTTTGGAGGAGTCTACATTAAGTGTAGTTCTAAGAAGGTATTTGCACTGAATTCTGTAGTTCTTTCTTTCTTTTTCTCCTTTTTTCCCCTCTCCTTTCCTTCTCCTCCTCTTCCTGCTTTCTTTTGCCTTCTCCTCCTTCTCCATGCTCCTCCTTCCCTCTCTTGCTGTCCTATTTCTTACATGTGAAAATTCAGAATCCCCTCCCCTCCCCTCCGCTCCCCTTATCCAGGCTGGGATGCAGCCCGTGGGTGGGGATAAGGATCAGGCCCAGTGAGGGGTCCAGGGTGACACAGCCTGAGACACCCATGGGCTGGCACTGAGATGGTCTCTTGATCCAGCAGCCAGACCCAGTGTGTGGGGATTCTTGCAGCCCTGCCACATGTTCCTGTCACGGATTTTATCTATGGACACACAAACGTAGGATCTGTACATCAAAACACTCTGCATCTGGTGCATAAATATGCAGACAGAGAGGCACAATGATAGAATCAATTAACAGCTCTCTCTGCAACACTCAAGTTTTGCTGATCGTTAATCACGGATGTCTGATATCTTTTCATCTCAAGTCAAAGATTCTCTGTCTCCTCTACAGCAATCAATACACTGGGGCCATCTCACAGAGTCCACAGATTTTTATTTCAGTGATCTGACAGGACAATAACCGTATGATTCTGACCCACGTAAGAGGCTCTGGGTGACGCATGTGAAAGGCTGCTTGTATTATATCTATAATTCATTTGCAGCTTGGTCTCCTGGGGGAGCAGGGGGAATCATGGCAGCTGTTTAACAACCCTCAGTTACAACTGAAAGTAAAGGGAGCCACAATTCAGCCGAAACATTATGTAAAGATTGTGCTCACTGGGCCAGGGAACCTGAACTAACATGTCTGTTTTTGTGAGGAGTGTTGGAGGATTTTTAATGACTGTAAGATCCTTGATTTTACAGCTCAGTCAGCAAATACAATAGCCATAATAACATATTGTAGTGATAGTATTCTTACAACTACCAAGTTTTTAAGGATGTGTGAAAGGAAAAGTTGCTGTAGAGAAGTAATATCATTTATTAAACCAACAGAGACACCTGAAAAAAGCAGATGGGTTTCCATGCACATAGTCCTTTCTACAATTCTCAGACAGAGAAAATATATGAGAAACTAGGTAGGACAAGCTGTAAGTGCTCTCTGTTTAACAGTATCACATTGTTTCAGACAAAATGGCTGATGAAAATGAGGCCCCAGTGGGACAGAGGGGGATGGGTTATTACTGCCACAATAACCATGTGAGCTGCAGGATGTGGTACACGTGGAAAATGGCAGTGCTGGACCAAATCTAGCATGTCACAGCATCATGGAATGGTTTGGATTGGAAAGGACCTTAAAGATTGTTCCAACCCCTCTAACACGGGCAGGGTCACCTTCCACTAGACCAGGTTATTTTGACCCCATCCAAACTGGCCTTGAATACTTCAAGGCATGAAGCAGCCACAGCTGCTCTGGGCAGGGTCAGTGGGTATAGCTGACCCTGCTCTGACTGCAAGGTAAACTGCTTTGGCACTTAGAGTGGTTTAAACAACTGTGTTTCACCTTTTTGTTGGTCTGGTTCTGCACACAGCTTGGAGAGTTTAGTTGATGCACCAAAATCCATTGAAAACCTGAAAAGCAGATTAAATGCTTCTATTCAAAGAGTGAGAAAATGAAACACTTAAGCTTAGCCTTCTGTAACAGTCAAGAAGACATAGGAAAAAACAGGGAGCAACACAGAGCGTGTTTCTAAGGAGCTGCAGAAGTACCACAAGATTGCAGATCTCAGATGCTGTATTTGGGTTTTTTTGTATCATAGAGGAAGTAGTAAACCTAAAAAATATAGCAAGTGTGAAGGAAATAATGAAATAGCCTTCATAGGGGAGGAAATGACCCAGGCTATCAATCACCATCTTGGGAAAGGTGTTTGCAGGGTTGGTGAGAGAGAAGATGAATGGGGTTGGGTGGGCTAGGTGCACCTCTGACCCTGGGCACCAGGGCTGTTTGGATGGCTTTACTGGCCATGCTGAACACTGCTCTGGTTCTTTCTGGTTCACAGACATGAACCCAGAGCAGAGCCAAGGCACCTCTGCTTCCTGGTACTTGTCTGAGCTCTGCCTGAGTCCTTTATAAAGGAGTTTTCCACCTGCCTTTGCTCGACTCCAGGGAAACCAATGGCTCTCTGCCAGCTTTTGTCAACAGCATGTGCAAGGACAATGTTTGCAAGACAAAATAACTGGTGTTAAGATTCCTCTGTAAAGAAGAAGAGGTTGCTTTATTAAAAGGTCGGTTCTGCAGCTAAGAGGTTAATAAGTATTCGCTGCAACTCGTCAATGTCAAGACTAAAACCAAACAGGAAAATGGCAATCTCTTTCTCTTTTGTAAAGGAACTTGTTGAAATAACTGCCTAAGTCTGCCCTCTGTTTACTAAAACGGCTTTGGAAATCTCTAAATCCATTTATCCTGGGGATTATCATCATCTGGTTTCCAGACAACATTCTCATTTCCTCCAGTGAGGTTTTCTGATACCTTAGGCCATTAGCTGTGGTATTGATCTTTCCTTAAAACGTGAGAATTCCTACAGCAAAGGCAGCTCTGCATCAAAAAAGCCCCAAGCCAAACCTGTTTTTATCTGAATAGCCAGAACAGCATTATGTTAGGGACAAAATTTAACATTCTGTAGCTTTTGTTTATAATAAATGTATCAGGGCAGGCTCTAAAGACATCCTTCACAGAATAGACAAAACCTGTTATCAGCCACTTGGGGAAATTCTGTTTCAGAAACAAAAGCCTGTGACATGCCAGTCCTTCAGCTCCTAGTCCTATGGCTCAGCCCTGGGGAAATAGATAGTGGGCAGTGCTTGGGAGTGCAGCCTCTGAGACTTCACCTGNCATCACTCCATGGAAAAGTAGTAACCAAGACTCTTATTACTCATCCTAAATCATCTGTCACGATGGTGCCTCTGCAATTGGCATGGAGGGAAGAAACCTTAAGCAAGAGTCTGATGAAAGAAATCACCACACCTTTACTTATTTTTTCCTGCTTTACAGGCCTGTTTCCCCCTTTGTCTCCCACTTACTAGGCAATGTTGGAATCCCACAGTTACTCCTCTATTAAAGGAAAACAATCCAGTAACCTTAGGAAGGGGGAGATGAAGGCAGATGGGAAAGCAGGTGAGAGTGTTTGGACAATTTGGACAGGTGGGGATCTATTGCTACCTCTAAACTAATGGGAGCTTGTTGAAAAGCTTATGTTTCTCAGAAAAAAAAGTTTTCTCTGTAGCTGCAATCCATGAGGCAGAGAACAAAGAGTTAAATTCATTCACTTTAGCTATTAGGACAAACTTATTTTCCCAATAGTTCAGCCAGAATCTCTGAGTAGACAACACTTGTTCCCCCCAGCTCCAGCACCATGACCTTCAGCAAGACTCTCTCTCTCTCTCTGTTAATCATATGAGTCATTCAGCCCTATACAGAATTTATGGGAGGATAGAGGTTCCCCCAAACACTGCAAAAACAAGATCAACTAAAAATGTCTGTCATGGAATAGGAAAAAGATTGCTAAAATTTGCTTCTTGCCACTTTGGACTTATTTTGGTGCTCGAAGGATAATTTTCAGCAGTTACAGAGAAGTGTGATTTAAAATTTCTTAATCAGAAGAACCCTTCAGTGTATGAAAGTCTTCATTTACACCTCGGAGCAGTCATTATGGTCAAAAAATTCAAATTCGGGTGCCTTAAGTAAGAATAAGTATACACTTTATCAATTTTTCAGTATGTCTGAGCACCTGCAGATAACATTTAAGAGAAGTTAATTACAGGATCCTAAATATGGATTAAAGGATTAGTTTTAGACATGAAATTGTGAAAAGTTTAGCTTATGTAACTTACCAGGGCCACATGGAAAGTCGGATTTAGATGTAGAATCACAAATCTTCTTAAACAGGAGGGAGGATGAAGCGAAGGATCCAGGTTTGTCTTCCTTGTTTGCCACAAACTACTTCTTCTCAAAACCCAATAGGGAATTAAAAACCATAGGGCTTAGTGTTCTTTTTCTGAAGTTTCTTTCTTAATTGTATTAGCAGTTAGGAGTTATCCTGCTGTACAACAATCCAAAATTCTAATCAACAAACAAACAAATCCACAAACAAAACAGTCATTTTAGGCTATAGACAGATGCTCAGTGTGCAGGCACCTCTGCCAGCTGATGATACTATCGTGTTCAGCTGCTATTTTGCAGCTCTGAATTTGTATCCCTTTCTCTTTTCTCTTTCTGCAAGTATTTCAGCTCTTCCAGTAAAATGAATCCTGTGAACACTCCCTAACTCAAACAGTAAAAATAGGTGATTAGAGTTATTTCAGCTAGTTGTGGTTGAAGAGGATAGATATAACAGTGCTGAAATGGGGGTGGAGAAAAAGTAATTTTTGGCTACAAACAGTAACAGCTTCAACATAAAGAGGAGAAAATTTGGAAAAGGACACTAGTTTTACAAGCTGAACATACTGAGTTCAACCTCACAGCCCTCAAACTAATTACCCTGAGATAAAACAAGTGGATTTTAGCTTTTCCTTAAATAGTGAAGATAATCTGGTAGTGATTTAACAGTAAATGTCACAGCAAACAGATTCTGGACTAGAACTCAGCCAAACAAGCAATGCTCTTTCCCCTGCAGTGTTTTTAAACAAATACCTGTTCTTTTCTTTATTAAAAGTTTCTTTCTGTCTTGCCTCTTCTTCTCCCAAACCGTGCCAGTGAAAACCCTGCATTTTCAGAAGTGTACCTAGTTATATGCAATATCAGCCAGGGTCAAAGATCTTGCTTTGCTGTTATTTCGAGCCCTGTTGCCAAAGAGGAGCTGCACAGAATGTCAGCCTGCTCATGGCCTGGGAGGGCTGTGCTGGAGCAGCACTTCAAAGAGGCAGCTCAGGGGGAAATTCGTTCTCAGCTCACTGTGGGGGCCCCTGTGATTCACAGAGCCCCCGCTGGTGCTGGCGACAGCGGCGTGGCCAGAGCTGTGCGTGGCTCTGGGTGGGGAATAAGGCTCTGAGAATTCACTCAAATTAAACCTTCCTACTTCAAGCACAGTTTGGATACCTGTTGGGAATCAAAGCAGCTCGTATCCCCCCTATGATGCAAATAACACAATGAGGAGGCTGGAGTGGTAAATGTGGTCAGTAAGGCATTCCTCACTGTACTTACCTGCAGCTGGCATTACATGGTCCACGAAAATATTACAGCAAACCCTCACAAAGATCTTACAGCAGCTTGGAACAAACATCTTTAAACCAGTACAGTGAAAATCAGAAGACATGGGATAGAACCATGTTCTTTTTGAAATATATGATTCCATTAAGATAAAATATTTATAGAAATTAGATCAGCTAATGAGGATTTAATTTTGGAGAAAACTCATAAAAATGGTCATATCAGGGCACATTTTTCTCTCTTTTTGGAACAAGAATTTCTAAAGGAAAAGTTCATGAAACAAAGAAAAGTGAATTAAAATCTTTCATGGCACGTAATAAAGATGTTGAAAAAAAATGTTGATTTTCTGTCTCAAATGGAGTTTGTGGATCACCTCAAATAAAGGCATTTTGAGAGGGAAAGGAAAATTTACTTTCAGCGAGAATATCTACTTTATATTATATCAATCTGAAATAAATTTTATTACTGAATTTCCTCACAGAGGAGAAATATTCCCATAACCCTCACCTCTGTTACATGGACATGAGCAGCAGTGCTGTGCCAGCTGCAAAGGAAGGGTTATTTCTGGTGAAGAAATTTTGCATTTCCTTTGGTGCTCCTCTGGGATTAGGGACCCTGAGCGATGAGAGGAGGCGACTTATCTTGAGAAGCTGATGAGGTTATCACTGCCAGTTCACTTCCCCCTTCCTCCCTCCCCAGTCTGCCCTACTTTACCCTCATCCCACTCACCAATAACTAAACTACTTTTCAAACAGCACCAAGACCACAGGGCAGAATTTTAAGGAAAGCAGAGTTGGCAGTGAGTTTCCATAAAATGTGATGCTGATGGCTGCAGTGATGAGGAGCCTAATGGATGAGCAGCTCAGATGTCTTGCTGTGAAGGGCAAAAGGGGCTGCCAGAGGCAGGACTTTGTCTGTTGGCATCTTAATTGCCAGATTTCAGAACTGCACATAAAAATGCAAACCCTGATGCTGCCCCTGGCAGCGTCTTGGAGTTGGTCTGATTCACACCAGCCCAGAACAGAGTGAAGAAAAGCTTTGAAAAGCAGGGAATGTTGGTCTTATGAAGAACAGAATCAAAATTAGGGACAAGGTCTATGAATTAACTGTAAATTTCAATACAGTAAAAAAGATGAGGCAATAAAAGTAAGTCGCAGCTAAGGAGCGCGTTGGACTGTGGATCCCATATGGATAAGTGCACTCCATTAAGAGCAGACTGGGGCTGAAGTTTGCATGGACAGCAAGAGAGGTAATGTAGAGAATGCCACTGAGGGCAGTGAATGGAAATTCCCATCACTTTAGTGACTTTGTACTGCCAACATGTACATCACAAACTTCTCTACACATGGGTTTTCCCGACCATGAAATAGGCAGCAAATCTGAGCCAAATGTGGCTGCAGACTTACAGCAGGACCTGAGGCAGGACCCTGCACACATCAGGGAATGGGGGCTGCACAGGGCTTGGAGTAGCACAGCTTTTGGAAACCCAGCCTTGGAAGGCAATGCCAGCTTGTAGACTGCAACTTGCTTAATATCCTCAACTAGAAAATGTTATTTGACTATTTGTAGCTTCCAGGAGCTTAAAAAACCCCAAAAAACAACAACAAAAAAAACAACAAGAAACCCCACCCCAACAAAACAAAACAAAACAACCAAAAAAACCCAAACAACCAACCAAAAAAAACCCCAACCCTGCAATTATAGCAGATGGAAGACTAGGTGTGTTCTTTTGGAAGCAGAAGTTGTCTAGAGAGGTTGTGCATTGTCCATCCCTGGAATTTTTAAGGTGTGACTCAATAAAGCCCCAACCAACCTTCCCTGATTCCAGAGCTGACCCTGCTTTGAGTGGGAGGCACTCCTGAGGTCTTTTCTAGGCTGAATTATTTTATGTTGCCCTTTTTTATTTTCTAGTACCAATTAAAGTGAATCAGTACCAAAATATGAGCAAGAGAATTTATGCAATTACTTCTTGGTCCCTTGGTATTGCTAATGAGTGCAGAAACATAAAAGATCCCACACCTCCCCAGAGGATCTTAGAGATGGATCTAAGGAGAGGATGCTCATATGCAGGGCATGATCCTTGAGGGGTTTAGCAGCATCAGTCCCCACTCAGTGCACCAGTCAAAGGCTCAAGGCTTTCTGCTGTGCTTTTCACACCCACCCTACACACTCCTTTCTGCCATTGTAACGTTTGCTGTGAGATGCTGTGAAGTCTTCCTTTCAGCTCCCTGTCAATATTTATTGTGCATGTGTAATTTGAATATTTTAAGATAATGAAATAAAATTCCTGTCTGCATTCATCAAGCCTGATATATTTGCAGAAAAAAAATCTGAATACAGAACAACTTAAAACTACCAGAGGAGATAGTGAAATATATGAACCTCTGTGTAGTAAATGAACAACTTCTTAGTCATAGCAGTGATGCCAGTGGGGAAACAGAATTAGGGTGTTCCAAGTGCCTCAGAGAAACCCTTTTCTGGCAACTACATGGCTTCAGGGTTGGCAAACGCCAAAGATTCATCAACACACAATCTTTGTTTTCATACTACATCAAACACATGGAAACACACTTGTGAAAAGTGTCATTTTAAGGGATTGTACCCTTTTAAAGGAGCAGTTTTAAAAGTGAATATAATTTTAGGTTAAAGGATTAGAAATGGTATGCTAGGCTTGAGCTGCAGGAAGTGACTTGTGGTTACTGCCTGGAAAATGCAGTTCACCTGAAAATTATTATCTTAAGATTGTTTAAGTATCACTGGCTAAAGTGGACAGTCTTGATTAAGGCAGTTTTTAGGAGGTGCATTGCAGGATATAGAGATTTAAAGAAAAACTGTTTTTCCAGAGCTGTCTACATATTTTGCACCATCAGTCAGACCCTCCTTCTCCCTTCAATATTATTTTGATACTGATGAATTAATTTACATAAATTATTAGATATTAAGTGGGGAGACAGAGTGTGAGAAAGAAAGGAGGGGATATGTCTCAGGAAATTCCTCTGGGATCACTGGGGGAGGCTACCAGGAGGGAGTTGAAAATTGGGACAATTTAAATTAGTCATTGGCAACTGAGAAAGTAGAACAATACCCAAGACACAGTGAAATGTGGAGGGAAAGGAAAAGAAATGTCTGGGTACAGATACAAAGATGTTCATGGGCCTGCAGTAGCAGAGAATTCTCAAGTCCACAAGAGCTCAAAGTATGTAGAAAATTTAAGGAAAAAGAGAAACAAAAGTGAAAGTTTTACTATTATTTTCTTGTAATAGCCAAAATAGGGAAAGGTATCTCACCTACCACAGATTAGAATAAATGAACTCCTATGGGGATGAAGGGAACCATTTTAAACCATTCAGTTTGATTGCAGGTGTCAACATCCCAAGTGAATTTGCAGTGTTGAGGCTGGAATCTTACGTGTGCTCCACAGAAGTGGGAGAGAAGCCAAACACATCAGTGTCACATTGAAACCAGGGCCCTGGGGAAGCAATCCCTCCCAAGAAGCTCCCACAGGATGCTGCACTGTGAATCATGTGTGATTTATACTTGTGCTTTGATTACAGCTACTTGGGAATTATTTTTAGCTTTCCATTCAGAAATTAAAATTCATCAGAAATGCCTTTTTTTTTTTTTTTTCCTGCTCCCCTAGAACTTAGATGCTTGAGTGGAGCAGATCCTCAGGCAATATTTCTGAGCAAAACCAGAGAAACATAGAAAGGTGCAGAAAAGCCAAGACAGTAATGACATCAGCTGGAAACTAAGTTTAGAGGTAGATCTTAGTCCAGTGCTGTAAGCAAGCAAGAGAAAATCTGAACCAGTCCCCCTCCTACATTCAGTTTGGCCTATTGGTTATTCTGGTTAGTGCAATATTGTGTTGTGAGTGCCTCTATGGGCTGCTGACTGATCCTCATCAGGTCATGAAGGGCTCTGAAAGACTTGCAGTGTTGTACACCATCACTTATCAAGAGTCTCTCCTAGCTATTTCTCAGCTGGAATCGCTTGATTTGCTTATAACTATTTTTGTTCAGTGTTTGACTTCAAACAGTGACACACATCCTTCCCCCCAAAAAAAAGAAAAAAAAGAAAAAATAGAGGAAAAAAAGAAGGAAAGAGGTACTTCAATAGTCTAAGTCAACATGGACTTAGTAATTCATGAATTTATAGCTTCTCCCTCCAGAAATTCCCTTCCAAACACCCAAGAGGACATGAAAATTACAAAGTGCCTACAGTCTCTTCCTTGTATTTAGGATCCCTCTAGCAAGGCTCTACATTTGCATTTTTTATCCCCTTCTGTCTGTTGTCTGATTGTGATTGTAAAAGAGAAGACAGGGCTTGTGCTTGACTCCTAACTTCACCTCTGCAGTGTGCAGTCAGAAGTGTTTTTCAGGCAGAAAGAACACGGGTGAAGTCTCATGTTTGCCTTTTGTTCCACGTGAAAGAACAGCACACATCCTGTTGTTCATCAGTCAAGGTTATTCCTCTTGGCTGTCTGCTTGCTTCCCCCCTACTTGTGCCTTAAACTCTATTCACTTTCCTGGAGTTTAACATGTCCCTGGATTTTTCCTTGCTTACCTCAGGATTGCCAAGGTAGCAATGAGGGGAGTTAGTGGTGGGCATGGTGCTTTCCAGCTACTCTGACTTCTGACACCCTCTGTCTTACCTGATTTTGGCATAACAGAAATCCCACATCTGTACAAACACCCCCTTAGTTTAGCCCATGAAATATTCAGGGGTTATACAAGTATTAAAATTAACATTCTGACACAGAAGGTGAGACCAAGACATAAAAGTGGAGTCAGCAACTGTGCTCTTGGCAGTGCCATCTTCCTGAGCCCACGCTGGTTTGGCACTGCAGGAGGAATTCACAAGAACTTTGTTTCAGGGAGGAATATGATTTTGAAGTCCAGGTTTGTTCTAAGTCAGAATGAAATGCAACAAAAATATTGATAAGTCCCATGAATGGAAAAGTTCAGGGAGAAATTAAATACTTTTTTCAAAACACAACATCTTAGTTCAGACTTTCCATTTTTAATATACTGCAATTTTATTTTTTTTCCCAAGACTAAGCACAGAACAAAAAATGAAAATCCCTTGTTTTCAAATGTCAGAAATGGGACAGACTGACACTGCTATCACACCTCTCCCCTTCTACACCTCCTCATCCCTTCCCAGATCAACCACACAAAATTTTGGCAAAAATAGATGAGATTTTCCATATGTGAAGTAAGTGACAAAAGCACCCACGCCAGGTTCTGATGAAATCCACTGTCATCCCAATCTGACATGACATTGCCAAGCAAGGTGATTGATCTGTAGGGTCTATCTTACAGTGACAACTACAAAAGTTGTGAGATCTGGCTACCAACCAGAAAATGTACTGGTAGACTTAAAGCAGTATGTCAGCAAGTCCTAAAGTTCTGCTTAGACCTGACAGCCTGTTATCAACTAAATTTTCATATCATTGCTGCTTTGCTTCACAGGGATAGTGTCAGGGTGTGTCTGTGCGGGAATTTGATGCTTGAGAAAGTGCATGGACAGAATCACCAGAGTAGCAATTGTGCTGATGGAATGAATTGCTGTTCCAGAGCCAAATGTCAGTGGGGAAAACTGTCACAGTTGTGCACTGCAGATGTCCAAGTTTCAATATCTGAAGACTCAAAGCCTTCATTTTGTATTACTTTATGTGCCCACAAGCACTTTTTAATGCAAAGCATTAGCAAACACTGCAACAGCTCTGTGTGTGCTTGGTCTTGACACAGGACTGCCATTTTTCCATCATGGTTTGTCAGAAGGGAGTGCACACAGGCTGTGCAGGGTATGGGCAGCCAGCCCATCTGTTGCACCCTGGAAGTGTCAGCCTGTAGTGCAAATGCTCAAGACTGCCACACTTATTCTTGGGTTTTCATGGATGTAAATCTGTGCAAGCGCAGTTTGGGTGCTCTGCAAACACACACAGAGCAAAAGCTGGCCCCTCTAGGAAGAATTTGTCATTCTAGGCACACTCTGTAAAGGTGTTCAGCACACACCCTGAATTTATACTCACTTTGCTCTGGGTCTACCCAGACAGCAGCACCTTTTCTGATACAGTGACCAGATACAGAGCCTTGCAGATGTCCTTCAGTTAGCTCATGGTCAGCTGGGCTGCTGAGGTGACTTCCATGAGCCAAGGTGAAGGAAACACAAACAGGGATGGAACATAAGTGCAGACACACAAGTGCAGGAGGGCTAAAGCTCATGAACTTTGGTACAACAAATCAATGGGTTCTCTTTTGTTAAATTCTTCCCTGAGACCTCCAGCATTGTATCTATGCTGTTATCTCCTATTCTTGTGAATGCTTGCCTATCCCATCCTCTTCTCCCAGATTTCTTCTCCTCCCATCTTACTGTCCCTTCACGTGTGCCTTTGCTTGTCCCTTCTTATATCACTTGTGCCTACTCTTTCTTTCCTGTGTTGGAAACCAGGCAGTGTGTCTGATTTCTGCCAGATAACCCCATCCAGAACAGTTCTGGGCACTCAACATCCAGGGATGTGTTGCAAGGCCACCTTGAGGACAGTGTCTCATTGAGCTTTCTCTCAGTAAGAAGTACCTTGCTGGTTAGAAAGCGCTGTTCTGCAGCATTATATTTGAGTTAGATTGTCTGTGAGGGGAAATCTGCGTCCCTCTCTGTTGGGGGAATCATTTTGGGAATGGACTGTTTCCCTGTCTAATGCAGGCTCATCTTGCTGTCCCAGACTCCTTGCTGCAGTCAGCAGCTGTGTGCCAGCAGGAAAGGTTTCTTCATGGACATTCTGGAAACAGTAGTTGAGAAAAAAACTCTGCTGGTCCGTCCCACTGGACACTTGTGCAGGCCCTGGGAGATGGACTTGTCTTCCAAAGGAGAAAGTCTCATCTTACACAATGCTGTTCTCAAAGCCTTTCAGAGCAGGTTTTTTCCATTGATTTATAACAGGATCCAGGGACAGATCTGCCAGTGAGCTGTCACTGCCACTTGCTCAGCACCGTGCTACCAATCCATGGAGTTTCTTTTCTCCATGTGACACTTGCTTTTCTCTCTTGCTTTCATGGCTGTATGTGTTGATGTATACACACTTTTTTGAATTATGTGTTTCATAGAGGCATCACTTAACAGTTACAAGGACATCTATTTTCCAGGGGAAATAGTAGAACTGCCCCAAGTGTTTGCTATGACATTTTGGTTTTTTGACAGATCTGACAGTCATCTGTCTAGAGCTAAAATGCTTCAGCATCCTTTTCATCTTTTGTTCAAAAGTAAGTTTTTGAAAGCATTGCTTCATTATCTGTGAACATTTACATCCTCAGTGTCAAATGATGGAATATTTAGTACTTCCTCAACTACTTCCTTAATAAGAAAAAAAATTAAAATGGAAAATGTGACTTTAAAAAAAAAAATTAAGGATATTGGTCTCTCCCAAGGAGTTTGTGTTGGGTTCTCTGATGCCAGAGGGCCAAATTTCTACATCTACAATCAGAAAAAATAGGGACAAATCTGTTTATCAAAGGGTGGTTGGTGTGAGATTGAGGAAAGAAGAAAACACACATGAACACCATGGAGCCAAACCACAACAGTTCATGAGACAGCTTCACTAGAGGTTTTTCATGTGTTGGGGCATAGGAAAAAAAGACTGGGATTCTGGAATTCTTCTGACTTCCAGAAAATCAGAGTGAGATGGCAGGAGAAAAAACTTCAACCCAATTGCAAAAGAGCTCTGTCTCATATAGTTGGGTTGTTTGGGATTTTTTTTCTCCTCCTGTGTTTTTCTCCAAGCAACTGTTAACTGTGATGTACTAACATGATTGCTGCATTCAGTGTGACTCCAGCTCCAACAGCTTCTCTTGTGAGTAAGCATGAGTAGGAGCAATATTTAGTTTCTCTGTGACCATACAACATTTAACAACCTTTAACAGTGAGCAGGAAGACTGATCTGTACTTGGTGTTTTGAAGTATTTTGGTGCAGGCTGCTATGCTGTGTAGGTAGGTTGATAGTGTGCAACCTTTCTAAGAATTTAGCTGTTGAATTAAAAAAACCACCTATTACAAATAGCAGGTAGGCACTCTAATGTCAGACTCTTATCATTTTGAGTACCTGTTGTTGTTAATTGAATGGTAAAAGTTACTTTAAGAGTCCTAGCAGCCACTGGAGCTGATCCTTCCCTCTCCATCCATCCATTCTTCTCACCCCCTGCTCCTTCCTTTGCAATGCAAAGAAGAGAGAGTTTGGTGATATGAGAGCAGGTATGAAGGTAGCGTGGGACTGGCAGCTCTCAGCAGTGAAGTACCTCCACCAATAGGGATTACAGGAGAGTGGGGACAGCAGGAAAGGGAAAGATGAAGTGATCCTATTTATAAATGTATTCCCCCACTCCCTGTCTGTACTCTGCAGATATCTCAGCAGCGCAGATGGATCTGCATACTGATGAAGGCATGGGGCATCAATGAAAAATGCTGGATCTGGCTGAGCTCCCTGCAGGCACAGGCTCTGCCTTCTCTTCTAGTAGAGCCCAACACCCTTGCATTTTTCAAAGCTTGGACATGCGTGCCAGGATTTGGTGCTGGTTTGTGACTTTGCTTCTGCCTAAGAGCATGGCCCAGTTTCCACTTCAGCAATCAGATAAAAGAATGCAAAGTGACTGAACGAGAGACTGAATCTATGAGCAAGAGGTAACTTCAAATCAGCTCATCAGTAGGCAATGTGAATAGGGGAAAATGAGTATCACTACAAAAAAGGCCATGTAAATCACCAGCCAGGATGCCTGGAGAAAGCCAGCTCTGTCAAATATGAGAGATCAGCTTGCTGAGGTGCCTGGAGGGTTGTAGAGAAAAATCTGGGCAATTCCTCAAAGCCAAGGCTTTGTGCTACACCAGCACTGAGAGGAACATAACGGGGTTACTGTAGGTCCTTTCACAGTGTCACATCTGACAGTGCCATATGAATATCAGTGAAGTGGCACAATATCCCATGGAGGTTGGTATGAGAAATCACATCTTTTCATTACAGACATCAAAGATGGTCAAGGATTTTTGGTTCCAAGGTACCAAACAATGTTTTCTCTGGACCCAGTAGGAGATGTGGGTGTCAGAAGCTGGGTGTCCAGCTTCCCCCAACACCAGGCACTCAGTAACTGGCCTGAGATGACACCACAAACCAGTGACAGATCTGCTTAGAGCTTGACTTTCAGACCACCTGCTCTTCCTGTAAGATAATCCTACCCTGTAGTCTTGTGCCAAAGTATTTGGAGAAGGAAAATGACCAGGAAGGGCAAGGTCTGTGCCACTTGATGTTTTGAGAGACTGGGATGATAAATATCAGGATCTGAAAACCCCTCAAAGGTTCCTCTTCTATATGCTGGCATAGATGGAGTGATCTCTTAGAGGCCAGAGCAACTGTGATCCTTGATGAACTCCTTGGACTTTTAAGCTTCCCTTAATTCTTTCTTATCCACGACAGACTTAGCATCCTTTCCAAAATGGGTCTTATGCCAGCTCCTGGTAAACAAATTGCTGTCCTGCAAGAAACATTATCACTGCTGACTGCAGTAAACCAGGCAGAAGCCAAAGACCTGAAGACTCAGAAATCTCTTAGGAGATCTTTCTGGAAAGGAGGAAATGTTGCACGACAGAAAGCCCAAGCAGAAGCACTGGGTCAGCCAGGTTCTGCAGCTGTCAGGGCAGCAAAGCTGCTTTCAACTCCTCATGAGAGGGAGGACCCCTGCCAGAGCAGGGGAGCACCATGAACCCAGGGTCCCTCCTTTCTATCCCTGATGCTGGCTTGTTCCAAGGCACCCTTTCAGAGCAGACACATGGCTAACACAGCAGCATTCCTGCCTTGAGCAGTGCCCAGGCACCACAGGAGCAAATCTACCTTTGTTTGCAGAGCCACTTGAAATAACATCCAGGGAAATCTTGAGAGAGGTTTTGATCTTTCTTTCCTGGCATGGACCAGACATTGCTGCCAGTACAGACTGTTCAGCCCTATCAGCATGGTAGATGCTCCTGCAAAGAACACAGTTTTAGCTGCTTTAGTACATATCTGCCATCACCATCTGCTATTTGCTGGCATGAATGTGTACTATAAGGAAATGAGATTCAGGGGTAAAAAGAATACCTCACCAACCTTTTGGAGTTTTAAGTTCATTCAACAGTTTCGATTTTGTTTTGTTTCAAATATTGGATAGGCTCACACAAAGCACAGTATGTCTTCTGTTCTTGAGTTCTTATGATCTCTTCTTTCTTTTTTTCTTTTTTTCTTTTTTTCTTTTTTTTTTTTTTAGCATTGTTATTGATAAGAGATCTTCAGACAAGGGTTCTGTCCTTACAATAAGCACTAGGAACTCAGTTAACTTGGTAGGATAGTCCTTGCAAGGTGTAGGAGGCCTTCTGAAGATGAGCATGAGATTTTTCAGATGATGTGCTTGAAAGAGTCTCACTGTATTCTTGACCAGAACTTCAATCTTTTTTCTTCTCTCACTAGGGTTTTCTGTCCCAGTTGACCCAAGGCAGCTAAAGAGGGCCCTGAACTGAAAACCAACCACAGGAATACGAGAGACATCAAATAGACTCATCCCTCCTTGAAAGTAGTAACACAGAAGTTTTGTGTGCAGTATTAGTGAGCAATATTTGTAGAGTGCTTTGAAGTTAGAAAGCACTATATAAATGCTAAGTATTATTAACTACATGAATCAGTCTTCTTCAGAGAAATATAACACTGCTAAAGATGGGAGAGACGTCTCTTTCTTTCTTAATGATAACCAACCCTTAAAGTTATTCATAAAAATTACTTTTAAAAATAGATCAAATGATTTTCCCATCCCGTGATAATCCCTCTGATTGCCCCCATGTTTCAGTTCACTGTATCATCTCAGAGATCAAAGGATGTGTCTGAGGCTGGCAAACCAATCCCACAAAGAAGAAAACATTCTGCTGTAGATAAACAAAATACAATTTCCAGATAACATCATGGTGCTGATCAAAATAGCTGCTTTTCCAATTAGATTTCAAAGAATTCTTAATTGTTATTGATTTAATCTGGAGATGTGCAGATTTTTCCACTTAGGAACCTGTTTCACAGGGAGCTTATTACCCTGGGGATTTCAGTTGCAGACAGGTTTTAGTAAGCAGCAACAGCCTGGCTGTCAGGCAGGTGACAATAAAAAGGGAATCTGTCCAGATCCAGGAGACAGTGCTATTTGTGCTTCTGTTTCCTGCAGTAATTTAGAGCACATAGCCTTATCCATTCTGAAATGGCAGCAGATCTCACATCTGCATAAAGGCATTTGCCTTTAAGCTGTAATAGGCAGAGCTCTTAAATAAAAACGACCTTATCTACTTAGTCATCACCTCAGTGTTTACTTCTGCTTTTATACTTATTAATTTAAACCATGGGGGTCTGCCCTGAAACTTCTTCTTTCTATTTCCAGCTCAGATACTCATTTTCAGCGTATGTATATATGTGTGTGTGTGTTTGTGCTTATATATACATATACACACACACACTTAAATTATGCATTTTGCTGTGCAGAAAAATAAATAAATAAAGGATTTTATAATGTCTACTGGGCTGCCATTTTAAAGTCAGGCAAAACAGCAGGGTATGGGAAGAAGGGAGGCAAATTGGGACTGCAGTTCCACAGACAGGTGACATTTTGGAGCAGAACAACAGGAGATGGCTTCCTGTCAAGCAGCAATAAGAGGAGGAAGAATGAAAAATAGCCCCCCCAAAGAAAATTGTTCTGTCCCAGGCAAATGACGGTGGAAGGATTTGGTAAAGTGACAGTGGGGGACTTAATGCTGTCAGGTAGGGATGACAGTGTCAGGAAGAGTGACTCAGGAAAGGTGAGTCAGAGCCAGCTGCCATCGGGAAAATAAGTGCCCAGGCCATGAGCAAGATTTGTCACTTGGTGCCTTCTTGCAAGGCAGCTGTGCCACAGTTTGACCTCAAAGCCCAGCTCCTTGTGCCCACCACATCCTGTGATGGGATGTGCTGCCAGGTGGGGACTCTGCTGTCAAGAGGAACAGAGGGGTTTGGGTGAGAATCACCAGTAGACCAGGATAAAAGGTTAAGACTGGTGCAGTCAAAGGGAAAAAATGAAGAAGGGCTTGCAGAAGCCTGGAAAGCAATGAATGTTGTTTAGAGTGATGAGAAATGCACATTCCTGTTGTTTTAAAGCCCTGCACTGGGCTCAGAATGCCAGGGTGCTCTCAGGCACGATGAGGCCATGGAGCTGATCAGTTCATCCTAAACAAAAAGACTGAAAAGGATAAAAATTTTGCTCCTTCAGGGCAAAAGCAAACGTTTTACTTTATGAGTTATTTCCCATGATGCTGAATCTCTAGGACCTACACAGGAAAATGTGCCTGGATATCTATACAAACCATCTGTACTCTAAAACTGTATGAAAGGCAAATTTAATGTATGGACTGATATGAAAATCTTGGAGGAAGGGAGAGTCCCATTTTTCTAAGTTTCTGAAGGCACCAGAAACCCCCAGGAGGTCCTGTCCATTTTGAAATTCAATTTCCAGGGACTCTGAGAAGCACCAGAATCTTTAGAAGGCTTGTTTAGGATCTATCTATTCCAGATGCTGAACATTCAGGCTGATTTTGCTCACAAAAAAGAGGTGTTTATGAACTAATGCCCAGCTATGTTTTCCAAGCTACTTTATCTAACCACAGCAAGCTTTTTATCAAAAAAAAAAAATCTAAAAGTCTTGGTAAACATGAGCTATTTGATGATGTAGAAAATAACTGGCTTTGTAGGCAGCCAAGCCAAATCCACATCTGTTAATGTCAATGTTACACTTTGGTTAAATTTAGCCTAATCTCAAAACAATATCTTTTTTCTCCACTGTCCTACACGCTAATGGTGTTTTATTAATAAAAGACATTGTAAAGGACATTTCCATGAAATGATAACATTAGGGGGCAGTCCTCAGCTAGCAGCCAGTCCTATGAGTTCATTGAACAGCTGTGTTTATATGGGGTTGTTTGCAAAATTTATGTTTGAGTTTGTTTTAACCTTACTTTATTGCTACTGGAGAAACAATAGATCTTTTCCATTACAAGTCATCGAGTGCCACATTAAAATACAACAGGGAGGTGAAACTTTCCATGCCCTTTCTCCCATAAATCTCTGGTTACATATATATGTATATTTTTCTTATAAACAGAAAAGCCCCGCACGGTCTGAGACGTCGCTTTCTCAATCAGCTGCCAGAATGGTGTTGCATCCATCCAGGTTCTTATTTTGCTTTTTCCCTGGGACTGCATGCCTGAACTTTTCACAGGAGGTGTGATGCCCTGTTTCTCAGTTCCCTGGGCAGGTCAGGCACATCATGACCCATTCGTAGCAGGCAAACAAAATCCATACAAATGTCTATAGGGTGGACCCCCTTTGGCCTCCCCTGTATCCCTTCAGTGGGTAGGTAGACCAAAGACATTATTTCAAGCATCTTCTTCCTCATCTGGTTTTTGTCTCACACTATTCCACTGTTTGTTTATGAATTCTTATTTCTGCCTTCCTGCAGGGGAACATCACTTCCTTCTCTACCTTTTCTTTATCTGCCCCACTTCTGAGTCCACTGCAGAAACCAGACCTCCAGTTTAGGAGGAGAGCCTTTTGTAACATTACCCAGTCTGTTTTGGAAGCTTAACACCTCTTCCTTCTGCGACAGATCTGCACTCCAGCTCTTTCAAATTCCTGCAGGTATCCAAGCCTTTCCTTCCTTGGTTGTCTTCTTCTTGCCAGAGATAACAGAATCTGCAGCACCCAGGTGTCTGGGTATGGCACAGAGGGAGTGCTGCCCTGTCCTCCATGTGAACTCAGTGCCCGGACTGAGCTCCCCTGGCCCCCAACAGCCATTGCAGCTGTGCCTCAGCATCCCCAGCATTTCCCCTCTGGTATGCCTAGACTTCCTGCTGTGGTGCTCCATGTGCATCCTACCCTGAGGATCAGGAGTCCCAGCACAATTCAGATGCCCTGGACTGCTGTCAGCAGCCTCACTGGTACTACACATCATCTCCTGGATCCATGCCCTCCTAAGAAATACAGCCATTCTTGGCATCCTCTCCTACAGGCTGAATGCCAAGGTATAACACTTTCAGTCCTGCCACTGTGTCATCCTTGCTTCTCCCTGTCCCTGTCCCACATATCTGGAAAACAGTCATCTTCATGGATGCACTCCATGTGCCCTTTCTTTGGATCCTGCTGGCTTCCCTCTATAAACCACCATCCCAAACTGAGGCTCCTTAGTTCTTCTTGCATCTGTGATATTCCTTGAGCCAGTTCATAAAATATTGCTGATGAAAAAAGGGAAAAAAAGACCACAGAAATGGACAGTTTGCCTCTGCCTCATGGTAAGATGACATGTTGTATCCATGTCATCCATTTGTGTCTGTTTGCATTTGCTAGTCCATTTACACACATGGGCAGGAATTTTCATTTACAAACAGAAAACAGGCCAAAAATCTGGCTTGATTTACCAAATGTCTAAAGCAGGTGTGGAAACAGGAACAATTCTCCAAATACCATGTCCAGTTCATCTACACTTTGTCTTGGAGCTGGCCACTTTAATGAGTAGTTGTGCAGATTTGCAGGCACTGATGCCGGCTATTTCCACACCCAGAGTGGAATCAGCCTGCATCTGCCACGAGAGGTCAGCGAGTCATGAGCCAGAAATGGATTTTAAATACAATTCTGAATAAAGCTGCTGGCCCCAAACCAGCACTGGGTGTGCTAAAGTTGCCTTAAGCCTCTGGATGTGAATGTAGCAGCAATGGGCTGAGGAAAAGCCGTCCTGTCCCTCCTCAGCATCACTTCCTGCAGCTATTTAGTGCCGTGGGAAGGACACCAGGCATGATGGACTGAAGCTGGAAGCCTTTACAGCAAATTCTGTCTCCCAAATGCTTCCTCAGCTCGCTGCATCTCTGTGACCACGGCAGGTACATCGATCTAGCTGACAGACTAAGGTCCTATAGCTCAGTTTTATATAGATGAACTGTAATTTTAGTAATAGGATGTTTAAATAATATTGTGTCACTTTTACATTTCACCTCTCTTTCCCTTGAATGAAAGTGCCTGTCTCCTTTTGACAGGTGGACATTTTTTTTTTTCTCTTCCTTTTCCCCACAAAGACTTTGCCTGAAGGACATCAGGAGTCATAATAATGGTTGATGCTTTCACGAGATCCTTACAGATTATGGCTAAATGGAAAGGTACTGTAATGTGATTGCCTCCCCACTCTTACTCCTGCTGTGCCATGTAATGGCATGGCAGGGCTCTCTGCCGGGATTAAAGCCAGTCAGACTGAAAATTGACTTGCCCTGGGGGCCATCAAACAAATTTAAATGGCGACTTCAAGATTCTGCCTGCCAGTGAGCCATTTCTCCAGCGGATTAGCAAAATGAATGAAATGTAGAGACAGTAGGGCAGTAGAAACCATGCCATTAGGCCTACATGCTCTCTTTCTCATTCTTTCTGATTTTACTCTAAATACTAGTTCTAGTTCCTTGTAATTTGTCTTTGTGTTCCACCTCACCCACAAAATGGGAAGGGAGCTCAAAACCAGAAAGAATAGCTGTGACCTACCCTTGTCTGGGCTTTAGGTAAGATAAGGACAGGGAGGAGGGGAAGAGCACTTGCCCTTCTCTTTCATGCATTTTTCCTGAGGATACAAGGCCCTTCTAGAGATAATTCAGAATATATAAACTTGTTTTCTGCTTGGAGTAACCCTCAAGGGTAATTCCTTCTGCAAGGCTAAAGCAGAGTGGTAGAAAGGAAAGAGTGTCCCCCACTGCTCTCGTGATCAGGCTCCTCTCTTCTGTCACAGCCACAGGGAACATCAGCTCCCTCCCTCCTGTCCCTACACTGTGCTGGGGTGGAGGCTGTGTCCCCTTTGCTCTGTAACCTCCTGCTTGTCATGAGGAATTCTCAACTGTATGGTGAGAGTCTGGGTAGGAATGGGTAGTCTGGTGTTGCAACCTGGTCAGATGGTCAAGGTGCTGCAACCCTCCTCATCAGAAGCATCTTTAAAAAGACACCTGGTTTGATGGGGCACAGGCACGCTCAGCTGCAGAGTGATTTGCTCCTTTGTGAAGCTGCCTGAGAAGCAGAGCTGGGCTTGCCACTTCAGGCAATGCAAGAGTAAAACAGTGAAAAGGAGTCTTTCCGATCTGCAAGACAGCTTTTTCATTTCATGAAGTCTGAAGAGCAAAGACCCAGAGAGCTCCAGGGGTGAGGGACTATATAGGGTAGCCAGGGGTGGGGTTTCACAACTTGGCCAGTGGGGAAAGGAATTGGGAAAGGGACCAATCAGGAAAAGGATCCCAAAAAAGGAACT
Source organism: Pycnonotus jocosus (assembly GCA_013400435.1). NCBI lineage: Eukaryota > Metazoa > Chordata > Aves > Passeriformes > Pycnonotidae > Pycnonotus > Pycnonotus jocosus. Next base: position 26,235 of record VWYP01030546.1, on the reverse strand, counting down.
GATCAGGAGGGGTAAAAGCCAGGAACAAGGGGAATAACCAATAACCAATAGGGTACAAAACAAAAAAGGCTCATGAATTGAAGCATTTTTTACTCACCCTGATTTACAAGGAAATCTCTCAAGGGGACTTCCCAAAGAGGAGGAATTGCTAACTGAAGCAGTTGAAGAGTAGTACATTTTCCAAGGGAGTGAATTGTGCTCTATGGATGGTCTAGGAACCACCACAGTCTGGCTCCACAAGCATCCCTTTGAGATGAAGGCTCATTGTAGCAGATACTCACCAGTTCTCCTGTGCTGAGGAAAATATTGGTGCCTGAAGAGGGTTCACATTTCCTCCTTTAATATGCAGTGTCCTTCAATAGATCCAGCTCTACTTAAGTTCTTTGGTTTTTAGATTATGTGAATGGGATTTAAGCATGTTTAGCTACTTCTATGAATAAAAATGTTTTCTCGTCTCAGGCTCCAAGAACACTGAGTTAGGCATAGTGTGTTCTTAGCCTCTTTAGAGAAAGAGGTTAATGAAATGTGACTTTGAATACCAAAGTGACACCACCACTTTCCTTAGCAGCACAGCCATATCATTTTTTCAGCTGTTTTCTCTAATATTCTGTATAAAATTTTCCCTGATGCAGCTGAAGTTTAATTACTTCTTTCTCTATCATTGCTGACTAATGATAATAATTGCTTCTTGTCCTCTGGTGCAACATTCTTTTCTCTATCTGCAGATAGTTATTGTGCCTCCCTTTGGTGTTATTTCCTCTACTTTGAAATTGCCCACAAGCACAGTCCCATTTCTTGTCTAGCTGCTAAATAAAGCCCAAAAATGTAGCACTGAGAGTGGAACCTGGGTGGAGGCAGGGAACAGGCAGGCGGGATGACCCAGGAAACTGGCACAGGCAGAGAGTTTTGCTCTGCAGTAGGTCGCCTTGACAGCTTTTTGACAGCTTACACAAAAGAAACTGGTGGTCTCAGCTCAGGTACTAATGGTCTAAATTCTACATTACAGGTACTGGAAGTGATTACAGGTGGTTTTATAACAGAAGTTCAGGTCTGAGTGGCCATGGAGATTGACACAACATTTTCTTCTAGAAAGACTCTTTCCAGAGAAGTAAGAAAGGGCTCACTGATTCCATTTTCAGAGGTGCAAAGCCAAGAGATGCAGTGAGTTGACTGAGGTCAAGGAGTCAGGAGGAAAAACTGCATCTGATTCTCAAGTTACAAGCGGCATCCATAAATCACGTTGTTTAAATATTCCCAATTTCCTTCAGCAGAATAAAACTCTAATTATCTTCAGAAGTGTAAGATGACAACTACAAGGCTTAGAGGAGACTCCTCACATGATAAAAGCGCCAAATGTGGTTTTAAATATTTTACTGGCTTCAGGTCTTTCTTTTTTTCAGGTAAATCTGCAGTCAAAATCAGCACCTACAGACAAACTCTGCCAATGTACTACACTTCTGCTACTGAAAAAACTGTACACTCTATCTTCCCCATTTCTTTATTATGAACCAAGTTTTTCTCAAGTTTAAAGGGTATTGTCCTGCTTCAGGGAAAAAAAAGAAAAAAAAAAAAGAAAAAAAAAAGTATTACATCTCCATGAGAAGAAAGAGACAAGATTTGTTATCTGCTAGTAGAGTTCATGGAACTTCTTGAAAATATTTGTAAATAGGTCTTAATTTAGCTAGCAAGGCTGACTATAAATAGAACTCCTCAAAGATTCTTTCCAACATAGAGTCTCATTTTCTCTCAGGAGAAGCACCTGACATTTAAATGCCTCTCAAGCAGAGTTCTCCATCCTGGTGATTTCTATAGAAATAGCTTCCAAACGCTATCTCCAGATAACAAAGACGTTTGGAAAAGGAGTGTGAAAACTGTCATCTTTTGGGAAAGGCACAGGTTACCTCATGGCTCAAAGCAGAAGCAGCATGGATCACTGAGTAAGGCAACGAACTGAGACTGCAGAGCTTCTGCAGGATGACTTGCTGTGTTCACCTTTCTCCTGTTGTGTACTTAGATTAAAATTGCATAGGGGCATAGACTTTTCCTTAGTAAGCATTTCTATATCACCTAATACAATAATGTTCCCCACCTTAATAGACATTTTTGCGTGCACTAAAAAAAATACAATAAAACAAATAAATAAAGGAGAGTAAATCATGTCTCTCTTAACTATGCTTTTTTTATAATTTTTCTGCCACTGTCAACTTTTTGTACTGTGTACCTTGTCTGCAGGTAAATATCAGATAAAGAAAGGCCTTGTCCAAAACAGCTTTGATACAAAATTGAGATGGAACAGGCAGAAAGAAATAAGGAAAGGAAACAGATACAAACATAGTTGTTATACTGATTCTGGCTGGGATGGCAGCCTGAGTTTTGATTTGTGACCAAAACAGTTTTGGCAACGTAGGGATGTTTTCATTACTGGTCAGCAGAGCTCACACAGAGCCAAGGACTTTTCTGCTCCTTATCCCACCCCATCAATGAGGAGGCTTGGGGGAACAAGGAGTAAGGAAGGGACACAGCCAGGACAGCTGACCCTGACTGATACAAGGGATATTCCAGACCATATGACACCATGATCATCAATAAAACTGGGGGAAATAAGATAGAAGATGGGAACATTCATGGCTATGACATTTGTCTTCTCAAGTATCCATTACATGTGATGAAACTCTGCGTTCTATTAAGTGGTTGGACATCTGCTGCTCCATGGAAGTAATGAATGCTTTGCTTATTTTGCTTTTCTTGAGTACAGCTCTGTTTCACTTATCAAACTGTCTGATTCCATAAGTTTTCAGCTTTTGTACTTCAGATTCTCTCCCTTGTGTCCTGCCAAAGGGGAAGGGAGTGAGTGAGTGACTGGATTGCTGGCTCAGGTCAACTCACCACAGTAGTAAACACCAGACATCCAACAAGTTAACAACTGTCAAATGTTTTAAAGACCTCATGACAAATGATTTCCACCACCACTCAATGCCCAGCTGAAGATGATGCAGCTCCTGTGGATTTTTGCAAGGCTAAAAGCAAAAGACAGCAAGAACAGCAGGGATTTTGTGATTCTGTACACCAACCATGAAGGGCAATCGGTTGAATGCAGTTTTTTCTGCATAGGATGGGGTAGGGGAAAGCAACAACAACAACAAAAAAATCAGTTTCTACTCAATGCACAAATCCAAGTTGTTCCATCACCTACCAGCAGGTCAGTTGCAGCTCATTATTGCTGTGAGGATAGAGGTGGTTGTGCAAATGAATGGGATGAGACAGCAGTAGCTTACTCAGGCTAAAATTATGAAGTCACTGCCATTGGGAATGGGAAGTCTCTCTAGTGGGTGTCCTTGTCTGCATTGTGGATAAAAGAAAAAAAGCCCAACAAATCCACCACCAACAAATAAAAGGTGGAGTTAGATTTCTTGTTTGGTGTTTTGTTTGGTTATTTTTTTTGGATTTCTTTTTTTGTGTGAACAAGGACAGTGCATTTCAGCCAAGGTTAACTGACCTCCATCTTTTTATTATAAAAAATGTCATGTATTTTGATTTTTTCTGGTTTTTGTCCTTTACCTCTGCTTTGGAAGCTTATCTCTCCTGCTTCTCTAAAGACAAACCAAAGGATCAACAACCTCAAAAGAGTATAGACACTGACCTTGGAAATACTGAGATGGCTTGGATAAGCACATAGATGCAATGAGGCAGCACTAATTCTTGTCCAGATGTCTGGGAGACTAAATACAATATAATTCAATAGAATGAAGCCATGGGAGGTGTGGTGGTGGGAGAACGGAGAGAATCGTCACAGCACTCCGTGTTTGGCTGAGTGATGATGGGGACACCACCACTTCCACAGCACTCTGTTGTCCTTCTGTGTGTCTGTGCTGTCCTGTGTGTCTGTTCTGTCACCCGGCTCTAGTCCATAAGGGGTGCTTGAGTACGGTTTTGTTTCACGTAGGTTTGGTGCTCATAATAATTTTGGAGGTAAGGGGTAATTTAAAAAACAAAAACAAAAACAAAACAAAACAAAAAAAACCACATAGACAAATTTCCTCCCAGGAAATTAGACCCACTGCTTTAAGTAATAAGCATTGTGCCTCTCATGTTTCAGGTTGTATCATGTTATGCTGCTGTTGTTAGATCAATACGACACAGATGCTTGGACCACATGAGACTGCACCCATGTACAGCTCTTTTTAATTATGTCTGTATGAACCCCAGTGTAAGTGTCTGTTCTGATTTAATAATGTCTTATTTCAATATAGTCTGAATCTGTTCCATGCTGATTTAAGCTAACCCAAAATAAACCCTTTCCTAAGCCACAAAAAGACTGCTCATTATTTTATAATTAACTTCACTAAAGATACCTTGTCTTGAATTAAAATTTATTAAGGTGGTTTGGAAAAAAATCTTTACAACCAAGCAGTTAATGGAAAGCATATTGAAGTGTAACCAGGGCTGGGCTGAAAGCATTTCAGTAAGTTTATATTTAACGTGTTTCTGAAATCTAAGACAGATCCAAAACTAGCTGTTAAAAAATGTCTTTCACATGTTGCCTTCTACCCTATTGCTGTCTTCATGTGCACAAACTCAATGTTTATGCTTGACTCCATGGGAGCTGTCTTTTCCCTGTGCCTGCTTAGGATCCAGCAAAGGAGCAGATGCAATCTCATCTGTTACTGAAATTACAGTAGAAAGGCTCGTTACTCCAATTGCTCCCTCATCCATCCTCCTTCCTTTTTCTCCTCCTGGGCTTGATTGATATTCAGAGGGCAAAATAACCCCGGAAATTTTTTTAGGAGTAAATTGCAAGCAATGCTGTAGTAGAAGTTCATCTATCACTCTGTATATAGTGTATTTTGATTTTTTAAAATTACAGATTTATGTCAGCATTGCAGGGAACACAAAAGTTTCAATCACATGCATCCACAGAAATGAAACTCAGATTAATCTTCCATTGTTTGGAGATACTGAGATAAATCAAAATAAAAATCTGGTTTTACTTTATACAGTTTGTGTTTACACAACAACCTTGGGTTGTATCTTTCGCTCTTGTGGTAGTTGATGGACACTTCTGGATGGTTTCCCAAACTAAACTCAGAAAAAGGATGCCAAGAAATGGCACTTCACAGTCTGCAGCTGGCAGGGAGGAGTTTCTGCATCATGTCTGCATGTTATTTACAAGAGGCTGGCATGGATCCCCAACAGCCTGTGACTGCATTGGGTGGAGGTGGGGTGTTCAGCATCCTTGTGTGGAGAAGGAGACTGTTCCGATCCAGAGTAAGAGGCACAGGAGAGGTCAAACACTGGGCAAACTTGTTCACAAGGATCACCTGCTGGCTTCCAGTCCCCTTTATTTCCTTTAATGCTAGATATAGAGAGTGGAAAGCTCTGTGTGTATCTGTCTTGGGCAAGGACTAATGCATTCCCCTACTTGGCCTTTAGTTTGATGAGCATCTGTCTTAAAACACTGGCCATGCCATAAGACATGTAGAGAGTTGCTGACACATCAGTCATAATGCTCTGAATGTGGGAGTCCTCTTTTTTCAGTGGGGTTGTGTTCAGAGAGAGATTCGTTATTGGAGGTCTTCCTGGCAGATGTTTTCCTGACTTTGGATCATCACTTGAAATCATAAGCTGCAAGACAAAAGGAGGAAGTTGGTAGGGATGCCACTGGAGCAGAATGAGAAAAGTGAAGCTCGTTGATGGTGAGTTAAAGAGGTGGAACACCTGGGGTGCTTGCAAATGAGTTGTTGGGAAAATGTGTTGCAATTAGGACCTATTAAAAGAAGATGCTTCTAACTCATTACACACAGTTAACATAGTTGTGGGTGCTGAATCCCTCTACCACTCTCTGTGTGCAATACATCCTCTCTTTAGAGGAACTTGAATTACTTCCCAAATGATTTGTCCAATTTCAGGTGAAAATTGTGTTTCAGACAACAGCACAGCAGTGTCTCTGGGATGAGAGTTGTTCTCTTCTGTGTAGAAAATTAATGGCTTGTTTTGTTCAAACACTCTCTGTCTTCTCCCCATGATAATTTATTTTGAATTATATTTAATGGTGAAAAGCTGCAGCAGCTGAAGCCAGTATCAAGATGAACTATCTTCTCATTTAGAATGGGAATAGCTGTCTTTCAACTGAGATACAGAATGAGACGCCCTGGCCACTTGTGGTTGTTTGAAGACTGGCTTGCAGAGCTACCTGGAAAACAGTAGTCCATTTCTTGCCTTTGGCCTCAAATTCCTGTTGCAGTTACAAACTGGGAAAGCTCTTTTCTTCTTTTCCAGAGCTTGTGTGTGCTGTTTGTAGCCTTGTTAAAACAGCTGCTGTCTGCTGCAAAGACAATTGCATTTTGATGGTTGATGGAGATGAACCCAGAATGAGAAGATGTAGAAGGACTGTATGGTCAGGAAGGGACCCAGTGTCATTGTTTTACCATGTGTCAAAAATGTTAAATGTGAAACCAGCAAAACAGTACCAGAAATCTTCCAGCTGGAGGAATAGGCAGACATGGGAATTGTTCAAGGAACAAGATAAATCTCCAGGAGAGGAGACTTTTTCTAGTTACAGAAAAAAGCCTAGGTTTTCTAGCTTCGGAGATTCCATACATGCTGTTACCCTGATCATTTGGAAAGCTGAGGAAGGCAAAATTGTTATATGGACTTCTGAAGCATCCCACCTTCAAAATGCCTATCAAAATCAGATTTTCAGAATGCCTCCTTTTTAGCTAGTTTTAAAAGTGGGTAGATATCCAGGGAAATTGGAACTCTCCATGAACTGAACACCACTGAACATGGATACAAAGCACCTTTGAAAACTGCAAAATATAAATGATGTCTTTTTAAAATACTATATTCCTGGGGGAGACAAAGGACTCTGCAAATAAAGACCTCAAAGCATTTTGATTCTCCTTGTGCTCAAGGCTATCCATTCCTCCCTGAGGAAAGGGAGGGAGGGACTAAAGGTGAACTCAGCCATCTCTGAGGTACTTGAGATAATTGTGGTACAACTGGTTTGATTTGGAAATGGAATTAGAGTGTTCTTTTTTTGCCCTTTTAATTAATCAGGGTTGAATGTCTGTATTTGCAGCTCCTTCAATTAGTTCTCTGCAGATCGAACCCCACCCAATCTATTAAATACTGAGGTTTTTGTTTGGACTGAAAGAGCTCTACAGATCTAAGGCTCTCAGCTAAATTACTTCTCTCAGAAGTTACATTTTGGGAGTTGAGGAAAGGAAAACATAAAACTTGCCAGATGTTGATAATTTCAGTCCAACCGTTCCCTTCCTTCCTTCAAACCAAACCATGCAAGGAGTCAAGCAAGCCAAACACTGTCTGTGGTGTTTCTGGTTGACATTCAAGTTCTCTTTTTTGTTGGCAACAAGAAAGAACAAAGGGAGTTTACAGCAGAATTTTAAATAGCCGAAGTCTAAGGAGTGTAAAATTATAAATAAAACCAACAGCAAACCTAAACAAAAAAAGCTCTAAGCCCTTCTCACAGCTGTGCAAGTAGTAACATATGCACTTCTGAGACACTGCAAATTAAGACCAAATCCAATCCAGAAAAGTCTGAAAGAAGTCTGTGGAAATAAACTTTTTTCCTAGCAGCAAGAAAAGCAGATACTGAAGACAGAGCCCTTGGTAAGATGGTGAAGAGTGAAACATGCTCAGTCCCATCAGAGCTATGGGCACACAGCTGGATGCAAGGGCAGTGATGTCTCCACTTCCCCCTATGCAGCAGCAATTTCTGCTCCAGCTCTTGATGGCCAGGCTCCTCACAGACAGCTCACAAACTGTAGCAGGTTGACCCTCTCCTTTTTTTTCCTCCACCCACTTTTTAGTGGCAATATTATTCTCAAAGTCTGTCCTTTCTTCCTCCTTTTTTCTTCATGAAAAATTTTTGCATCATTTAAGTGAAGAATTTGAAAATTATTCTATATCTGACAAACCAGCTATGAAGCCTGGGCTAGGAAAACCAGTTGTTAAAGCTATTACTGCTCATTTTAACCAGCTTTTTCCGATGCAGGACTGTTGTGTAAAGTGCCCAGGAGCATTTATCCTTTTACGTATATCCTTAGTACTGGCAGTAAGAGGAGATATTTATAGGAGTGATGAGTCTTTCCAGTCTCCAGGCAATATTTCACAGTGGAGACCTTGGAACAAAAGTTTATGAACTTTCTAACACACAGCCCTTGCTTTCAGCTTTAGGACACCACTTTTTAGTGTCTTTTGAAACTTGTGACTCAAGTTTTGAAGTAGTTTCATTAACAGAACTTCCTCTTACGCTTTCAGAAGGCCTCTGGTAACTTAGACTTGAAGACAAAAGGATGTATTCTACTAAACCTGAGAGTGAAGAAAAAACAAGGTTTGACCAGTGAAAGGGTGCTAGAGACTCTACTTTTTAACATGACCTCATTGCCAGAATCCATGGTCCCTATGCATCACTATGCTGCATTTTCCTGATGATGTCGTGACAGAAAGCTGTTCTAGCATTGGCACCCCAGGCGAATTGCAACGTTTGTAAAGGACTGAAGAAGACTTCTGCCTGTCATTGCACATATGATAATGTTTCCCTTTCGATGAAACTCGAAGTGAGTACAGTTGGATGAGTGTGCATCACATCCTTTCCCCTTGGCTAAGCAAAAAATTCAATAGCTGTTATGCATGAAACTGCTGTAGAAAGTGACATAGCTCTGAGAAACTCAGTGCTGGTCCTGTTTGGAGTCAGGAAGTTGTGATACGGGTTATTGAAAGACGTGAGAGAAGAGAGAAAGTAAAATGGAAACACTTTTTCTTTTATCATGCTTGGAAACTATTCTGCAGTGGAAAAACGAACAAAAAAATGAACAGTACTAACACTTATGTCTTATCAGAGATGCTTCTCAGTCATCACTTACTTGAGTCTTGTGGCTGCTTTGAGATGGAGTTTGTAGTTTTCAAAGTTCAGTTACCATGGAAGAGTTTATAGATTTGAAAGCTTCCTGGGATTTTTATTTTAGCATTCTTATTTTCCGAGGAGGTGTTCTTCGTGATCAGCAGGAAATGTATTGCACAAACAGCTTTTCATTAAGGATGCTTTACCACAGCCCTGAGCCACAAAGGATGTTCATAGAATTGACTGGAATGAGTTTCCCAGCACATCCGTGAGCTTCCAGGGAGGCTCTCACGCTGAAGTCTCTGATTAAAGCAAATTACGCAAAGGTGAAACGCAGCCTCTTTTTGTGGAAAGCAATTCCAGGCGCTACTGGGTAAATTGCTGGGTCTGTGCTTACTGTAAAGGACAGGGATAGCAAGAGAAGGGACGCACAAGCACCGCGGCACAAACTAAGGAGCTTCTTGAAGTTTAGCAATGAATAAAAAAATGTTCCAAATGTCAGATATATTTGTGGAGTTCCTGTTGGTCATCAGGAGCCTTAATCAAGGTGGTGGTATCTGATGTATTCCTGTCCCTCTTTGCTATGCTGAGTGAGCAGAAGTGAGGTGAAAGGAACTGATAGATCATGGCTGAGAGTAGAGGACACTTTACATTCAAAAATCCGTCAGGACGTATGTTGCCCTGATCTTTTCAGCCTTCTAATATTTGCATTCTTGTAACAGAGTTTCTCAGAGATTTCATGTAAACAGTGGTATTTTTGTAACTGCCTCTTTTTGTTTACATTCTTCTCCTCGATGAGGAGACAAATTGATGAACTGTTAATTTGACCCGTGTGGTTGGAGAGGTAGCAACCTCATCCTCCAATCCATGATCATTGCTAGAAAACTATATAAGTTGGAGTCAGAAAAATAAACTTCCTTCTTCTTGCCCCTGAACTTGACTGCATTTGTATCATTCATTTCATGTCCTATAGCAACAGACATAATCATAAGGGTTGATCCTTTCAAGAGTCCAAGGTTTTCATATCCAGGTCAGAAAATGTTGTGGGAATACAAAAAAGGGTCTTTACTATCACATCTGATTTATCTGGCAGGTCTTGGCCAGCCATAGATACAGCTTAAATACTCTTCTCTGATGTTTCAGGAACTACTCTGCCCCTCTATGGGAGGTGAAATATGTTCAGTGAATGCCTTGAATCTCTTTCCAGGAGAAACCTCTAACCCCTTCTAACTTCAAATCAGAAGAAGTTGATGGAACATTCAGGCCTAGTTGCAATAAGACAGGGAAGAAAAACAGAGGGACACATATGTGACCTTTGAAAATTTCCTTATTTGAAATCAGTCATTTCATGGCCTTTATCCCACCGTCCTGCCTCAGAAGATAAAGGCATTTCTGCCAGGGTGCTGAAACAGAATGCCAGGATAAGTTGATGATTAGGGAAGCATTAGTCTGGGGAAAGTACCAGGTTCCCAATAGAAGGATAATAATAGATGAGAGAAGGGCAAGAAAATATGCATATGTTTGGCTTGAATCCCTGGTCTTCATCATCTTCTAAAGGAACCTTTATTAACAGGTGAAATCTCTGTGACCTACAGTGCAGGCAGAGGGCATAAGCCTCACCCAGAGCTTTGCCTCTCCCTACGTCCAGTGGGAATTAACTGGCACTGAGGTCAATGTCTGAGCTTAGTTTTGGTCATGTAGATTGTTGCTCCCAGTCCTAGAGGCTTGCAGCATTGCTGCTACTCTAGATAATTGCCAGTAAGGCAGTGAAAAACGGTTTGTGGTGAAACGAAATGGCTCACAAAATTGACATGAGTAAAAAGTGCTTCTATAAATACCATTTTTACATCAGTTTCACAGGCCTTGTACACTCTGTTCTCCTGAGAGTCACCAGGGCACTTAGCTGCACATTGAAAAACAATTTCTTCTATGAAAGTCCATTTTCCTCTGTAGAATCCACAGTAAGAAACAAGAGTGGTGCTAACTGGCAAATTAGTTTTGCCCTACTACTGCATTTTCACACACATAACCATCACTTTTGTGAATAAGATCTGTGTAATTCTGTTCCTTTGAGCAGCTGCTCAAGAAGGGGTCTTCCCCTCAAAAAATGCCCCACTGACTTCTCTGCTTGTCTGATTAGTGAATGGAATGGTTTTCTTTTGAGACTGACATGGTGAACTTGGAGAATGTTTATGATCACCAGACAAAGGCAGAAATTATGATGAAGGAATAAAAGTGAGAAGAAAATAATAATTTGAATTATTGCCCTAGGAATGCCCAGAGAATGGCTTCCAAGTCTCCTCTCAAAATACTGAGGCAGCTCATGGTCCTCAGCACATGAGAAAATTCCTGCCCCACAGGGCTAACTAGCTGCATATGTATGTGGAAGATTTGATGTGCCAGATTTGGTGCATTTTCCATGTTCTTTTCCCTGAGAAGCTCTATCCTGTTGACATTATAAACAAGCAAATACTGCATGTATATGAAGCAGGGAAGAAACAAAAACAGGATGCTAAAAAGAATCATGTTGTAATGAGACTTTTCTGCTTTACAGTGATATTAAGTATCTGACTTTTAAGCAGGACTGAAAGGTTTTATTTTGAATTGGTGAATATTTTTTTTTCTAAAGGTGATGTGATATTTTTGTTCTTTGAAATTTCATACTTACTGTATCTGGAGTAGATCATGTGAATGGGATGAATATCCCTTACTCTTAGAAAATTCAAAAATACATTTTACCTGTTCTGACTAATAACTACCAGACAGATAAAAGATACTTCCTTTATCTCTTCCTCCACCATCTTTCTTCAAAAAACTCCTAAATAAAAATTAAGTCTGTGTAAAGAAATCAGTTAGTCCTTGGTGGGATTAGAAAAAAATGTAAGCAATTCCATTTACAGCTACTTATAGCTCAGAAAATTTTTAAACATGAAATGTTGTCAATTTACCCATGATACCTTCCCAGATTTCACTTTCTCATAAATATGAGATACAGATACATGGGAAAGAATACTCCCAACTACAGCCTTCATTTCCCCAAACTTCAGGTGGACTGTGTGTAGGAAGTGTTCTCTGTGCCATGTTCACACACAGGCAGGTGGGAACAAGTTCTGGCAGACTTTCAAACAGTTTGGGCTGAAGCTCACTCTGGGATGGAGGCTGTGAGTTGTGTTGGTGGCAAAAACTTAGCAAAGATGGTTACCTTGGGTACAAGCCTGAGCCAACACACTTTGTGGGTTGGATTTATATCACATATGATTCTTCTTTCTGCTCTCACACAGGGTAATTGTCCCCAGCTAAAAGAAAAAGAAGATGTCCTCTGATGTGTTCCCTGCTAATATGAGTCACACCTTATTGTCTTTCCAGAAGAGAAATGTGTGCTGCAAGGGAGACTTGAAGGTTGTGAGGCAGCTCCTCTGTTGGTCTTTTGCAAAGTTTTTCTGACATTGGAAGGGCTGTTTATCAAAACAACACTGAAAACCACAAACCCTTTGGGCTGTGGTAAGAGGGGCTAGTGGCAGTGATCTTACCTCAGGTGTGTCACTCCAGAAGACCTCTTCATCATGTGCTGTGAAGAAGTTACTGGGCATCAGTGGAACTGCCTCCCTGTTGCACAGGCACTTGCTGGGGAATTTTTTCAGGTATATGAATTGATTTGATTTAATTTAATTTAATTTATACGTGTCAAATATGCCTTATGTCTTCCTTAGGTGGTAGAGCCTTTTTTTTTCTGGTGCCATTACTTCCTGAATATCTAAGCAATGCTGTCTTTCTCCTTTATGAAAGGGGAATGGAGAAAACACTCCCTCTCAGTTCCCAGGCCAACAGCCTTAATGAAAGAATATTTTCAGGTCAGGAATCACATCTCATTCTGTAATTTTATTACCCTTTGTGACTTCTTCTTTGCACTCTTTTACAGGTAGGGACCACCTGCATTTCCAGGCTTTGTTCTCTTCCTCAAAGAAGATAATCAAAATTATCCCCACTGTAACTCTTACATAAGCCTGTCACTCCAAACCCCCATTCCCTTGCCCTGGTAACTGCTTCTGCCTCCTTTTCTATAGGTCTTGCCATACTCAGAGGCTCATCAAGCACATTTCCAAACTTCCACCCACCTCTTGAGCTGCATGCCAGGGATTCTAGAGCTCATTTATCTTCTTTGCCTGGCTTTGCTACTGCCTGCAATCAGGTGTGCTCTCTGGGAAAAAATGAGAAGAGGAGCAGGCTGTGGCTTTTTGGAAAAATCTTGTTTGCTTTGCTTTTTCAGTTGTTTGGCAGCACCTTTTTTCTAACCTGAGCATTGATGGTAACAGCAGAACACCTTTGTGCAGTCACTTGTTTTGCCGGTGCCTTGACTCAAACCTGGTTTAATACAAGTTGGTAAGACTCTTGGGCTTTGATTTAAGAAGTAATTGGAAGTGTACACTCACTCTGCCACACATGAGGGGACAGAGCTGTCAACTCCTTTTTTACTTCTTGGAACTGAGGTGCAATCCAGCAACACTAAGATCAGCACTCTGTTTTTCTGGAATTGAAGTAACATCCCTCCCATGCAGAAGCCATATCTCATCTTTCCTAGAGCCAGGATATGGAGTGATGAAATCACAGGCACTCCTGTATTGAATTGGCATGTTACACAGGAATCCATGTTCCCTGGGATCTGCACCACCATATCAAATAACAAAGTTTTCAATCAATACCTGAATTTTATAGGGAAACACTGTGGACTGCATTGCTCAGTCTGTACTTGGCACACTGTTGATCAAGGCCACCTTGCCAGGAACAGGGCTCCAGCCAGGGAGGCTGGCAGGACTGGCACTGCAGCAGCTGGATTTCAGATCTCATTCTCATGCAGCCTGTGTACAGCAGTTGCTTTCATCCTTGCCCTTAACTTCTGTTTGCTCAATGAAAGCAGCACGTAGGCAAATAACATTTTGCATTTTAAAAGAGTTTTAATTTGTATCTGTTTTCAAAGTACACACCAAGGCTAATGAATAGTCACTCCATTCTCTAGGATACACAGGAACAACTGACTAAAATTAGCATTAATTAGCTGAATTACTGAGTACTCCAACTGATCTTGGGGTCTTGCTGCAATAGGTTTAGCATGAGTAAGTTGTGTGAAGCTGGTATGGGTTGAGGTAGTTGACATTATAACTTTGGGGAGAAGTGATCAAAGAGTGACTTCCCTCTTGATGTGCCACAGCTAAATTTGCGGACCCACTGGAGATCATTACAGAGCAGCGGATCCTCATTGTTCATAAGTTCACTTTGCTTCCTATTTGAATGTTGCTACAATTCCATGTCTCACTTATTAATTTGATTTTGCTCATTTTACTGCTCCCTCTTAGAGCATGGTCCCATGAATTCTTGCAAAAGCTGACCAGAGCAACTGTAATAATATACTGGATAAGGAAAGGACTAGAAGTAATTGAGAGCCTCTTTATCAGGACATGTGTTTAAATATGATCTCTTTCTTAAGAAGAGCAACCTGTTCTGTCTAGGGTAGGAGTGGTTTGGTTCAGCTTGGTAACTCAAGGGATAGGCTGAGAGAAGGGATGGACAGTCTTGCTTTAGGGCGCTCTCATCTCTGAAAGTAGAAAGTATTTCAAATCTCTTGTATTTTGCCCTCTAACATTATGGCAGTGACTTGATACGGTCCTACCTGAAGGGCACATCCTACATGATGGCAGGAAGTCTAGAAGATGGTTACTTGAAACCCTATCTCTGTTCCAGGCAGTCTTTAGCACTCCTCTGTGAAGAGGAATTACCATGAGAAATTTGCAGTAAGCAGTATAACAATTTTGGTAAAGGCTCCTCATTGTCCACTGTTTCCTTTCTATTCCTATTGGCATCACATACATGTTGACAAACAGTTAATGTGACTTGACCATGAACGAGAAGTACCAGATTTGCAGTTCTGAAGTTGTGCCCTGATCTCCTTGACCTGAAGTCCACTGAGACTGTTCTTCACGTAAGCTTGTTTTTCACACCTGTTACAGAAAACAGGAAAAAAGACCCACCTAATTTTCCTTCTGGCCTATCTGCTATGCCTTTTACTCAAGGATGGTTTCTCCTGAATTAGTTTGTTGCTTTCATGCCTTGGCACCAGACTACTTAAAATTTGATGGATAAAACCAACTAATTTCATTCAAGCCCTCTCATCACTGACAGGCGATTATTAAAAATTATGTCAAAATCAGGCTGGGATTATGCTGCAGATACCACATCCATGTGTAGCAACATGGAATTTAGAGGGTGGTTGCTGCTACTGATCCCAACAAGCATCTCTTTTGGAAAGGCCACCTGGGTAGGCACTCAGGCAAAGCAGTCAAGTCCACACATCACACACACCACGGCTAGCTCAGCAAAGAGAGGCAAGAAGGGCCTTTTGTATGATAAATTCCAGCAAGGCTGTATTCCAGCACACTGAAGGGAAAAGACCTTGACCATGTGGTTGAGTCACGGGTCAGGAACCAATGGTGTGAGGGCACAGGGATGGTACAAAGGGCAGGGCAAATGGGCAATGCCCTAAAGAGGACACAGGGCAGGCCACCAGGGATACCACAATCAATGGGGAAACAGGGAAAGGAGAAAGAGGAGAACTAGGGGCATGTGAGGAAAGCAAGACTGGGGTAGATCACATAGTGTTGCAAGGCACCAGGTGGAAAGTCTTTTCTTTCAGGCTAGGTGGGGTGACTCTATATTATAATATTGGTATATTCTTCCAGGGCAAGGCCCTGGAGATTCTCTTGAGGGATTCAAAGGTTTCCATGACATTGCCTTTTTGGCTTAGTTTAATGATGCAGAAATATTGAACATCATTTCTTTCCAGCTTCCTTGTGTTTCCTATGCTTCCCAAAATGAAGCAATGGTATCTCTGACCTGAGACAGACCCACTGGTGACCTTGCAAAATCAGATTAAACAGTAAGAGAGACAGAGTTTCAAAAGCAGGCAGAAAGCCACAATTAAAAAAGCTGCACAAGATGACAACTGCTAAAACACATGGAAACTATTGATTTTTTGGAAGTGGAAGTTTAAACCACTTCAAATTAGTGGCTGTTGTAAGAAATTCTGCTCCTTACCAGCTTCCAATGATGTCTCTAGCAGATTCATTGCCGTGTATATTGACATCCCTAGAGATGAATCCATTATGGGATATTACTCCACACCACATTACAGGCAAATGCCAGGACACTCTGTCCGTGCTGGGACATCAGCCAACTGTGTGCCCCCAACAGCAGGACACTGACCCTGAACCAGTGCATCCAGCCTTCACAAAGTTTCTGGCCTCTCAGCAAAGCAGAATAAACTTACTTTGCCATTACACAGCTTCTGCAGTGGAACTGATTCATCTTTTCCATGCATCTGCCCACAATATACCACACAGTCAACTTCTGACATCTTAAGGGCATCTCAGTGTCCCACACTTTTAGAGCAACCATACAGTAAATTTAATCTCTCCTCCACTCTGTCTAGAAGAATTAGGAGGGAGGAGGCGTATCCAGCCCACTTCACATCTCCTAGGCCATGAGGGGGTTCTCAAGGTTTTCCTCTGAAAGAACAGTGCTCACAGTCTTACTCCCCACCTTTGCAATGAATATTGTGTTTCAAGCTTTTCCACATTTCCCTCAAGTAAGGAGACTCATTTCTCCCTAAATCCCCTATAAAGGCAAACAAATCCCTACAAAAGGCAATGCCAAAGGAAAATCTCTTTTCCTCGTTTGCCCTGTGTTTTTTCACCAAGGTCTCTCGGGAAGGTTTGGCAGATGGGCCTTTGATGTGCCGGCTCTGACAGCCCAGCCTGGCCCAGCCCCACTCAGACCCTCAACAATTCCTCCCAAGCATGTGCCAGCTGCTGCATCCTTGCCTGTGAGACACAGAAACACATTCATTAACTGAGATTAATAAAATATGAGTAGATGGAGAGGGGGTAGATTTTAGTCTTCTACATGGGTTAAACCCACAAGGCTGCTTCAGACTCAGGTTTTATTTCTTTTGTTGCTTCCAAACTCTGGAGGGAGGATTTTGTAGGGAAAGGACTGGTTTGGATGTGTTAAAGGTGTAAGTGGTAGAAGCATTAAGAAGAAGCAGTGAGAAGAAGCAATAGAAAGGAGGGGAGGATGGAAATACTTCCTTCTCCTTTGGAGATTTTGTTGCTGCTGTCTTGCATTCCCTGCTGGGATTCAGGGAAACATTGGCAGTTCCTTATTTATTTTCTGGAAGCAGACAGGAATATATATGGTGGAACACTCAGTATTTGATTTGGTCCATACTCCATTATATTTGAAATGGGTTGTCTTAGTATTTCCTGCATTAGAAAGTATTATTATGTCAGCCAGCAGGAGAGAAAAAAAAAGTTCTGATTGCATGGATAACCTCTAGCAAATAACATTGCTTTGCTACGTGTAGGAAGAGATGTCCTCTTTTTTTTCTTAGGTGAACATTTCTTTTTTGGAAAGATGAAGCACCTGACTCCTAAGCTAGCAGAAATGTCCAGCTACAGATCAGAACACTAAAATACTTCTGTTGACTAAAAGACCTTGTGGTCTGCTAGAACCTGCTGCCTTTCTCTGTGACCTGAGGTCAGCTAATTCATAATCAGCAAAGAGTAATGACTTGCTCAGGGCTTGTAATTTCCTATTATATTGAAGCAAAGGTAAGCAAGTGGATGGTATTTAGGGAGTCAGAGTGTAACATTAATTTCATAACCACATAAAACACACAACTTTGTGGATTCATACTCTTCTGAGATTAAGAGTTTGAGTAGGACACTAAGAGAATGGAAGAACAGTTAGCTTGCTGATCAACCTTTTTCAAAGACAGTGTGTTCCTGTTTTTAAATATTTCCATATGAAAGGGAGGAAAATATTAATCTCTTCTACCAGGATAGTCTTCATCTTTTCAACAGATCTCAGGCAGATTTATAATCTTTAAGAATGTCACCCTTAGGTTATAAAGTTAATTTATTTTCATTCCCTAATTACATAAGAGATGTGTTCAGTTTCCAAGTTAAAACCTGGGGTGGTTTTTTTGTCGTTGCTTTTAATTTTTTTTAACAATGCTAGCTTTGCAAACTCTTCCTGGAAATAGACAATAAACAGATTTTCTGTTTCAAATGCTACTTCTAGCTATATCAGCTACCCAGGTTATGAGAGGAAGGTTTGTGAGAGGAAGGTTCTATCACTGGCAAAATGGGAAGCAGGATAGACTGCTGTTTTCCTCTGTGCAGTTGCAGTGCATTTGTACAGTGAGTTAGAGAAAAACTACATCATAAGGCAGACCTTATGAAGGCTGAAACTGCTATAATTTATGCCAGCTGCCCAGAGACACTTTCTGTTATCATGTTATACTAACAAACATTAAAGTCCTGAAATACAGAACAGCATAACTCTGTCATTCGGAGAGACCTTACTTTACTGCAGCTGAGCATCTGGCCCTGTGAGCTGATTTCGTGTTTCCAGTCGGAGTCATTATCTCTTTGGCTGTGGGAGCACACATCCCATGCTTATGCTTGAATCCAGAACGTTGGACTCAATGGTAATATATATAAACCCTGAGAACTATTGAACATCTTTGTGCTTTGTAAATATTCTGATAGATGTGGGCAAACTCCCAAAGACCTGGCCTAGTATTCACTGCAATTTAATTTATGGCATGTATTTCTCCCACTACTCCAGCAGCTTAGCTGAGAAATCTGAAGGAAGCACTGCCAGGATCTATGAATTTTCAGAAATTCACATCTAGGGATGGACATGCCAGATTAACATTAATAGATAGCATGGGACACTGGTTGACTGGTGAGTGTAACATAGTCAGCTATTTTCCTCACCTTTCTAAAAGCTGGCTTCAGATTGTATGTTCAGTCTGCCAGGTGTGATGACAAGAGAAACAAAATAAATCTAATTGGAACTGAGGCTTGATTCTCACATCTGTGGGCATACAAAATAACTATTTCTCTGTCAATGCTGATTTTGTCAGTAGACCTGGGTCATAAATGAAAGGGTCACAGAGTTCCTTCCAGGAGCTGAGCCATTTTTTGCTATCAAAAGAAAGCTGGTAAATCCTTTACAAAGAAAATATTGTAATTAAATATGTTTTATTTGACCCACCTGAAATTCATATCCAGACTGATCTGGGGAAGTCCAAATAGTCTGTTTAAAGCTTAAAGCTTGAGGAGAGACAGGGGACATCAAGTACATAGAGTTATTTTCATAAAGCTCCTCCTTTTATATTTGAAAAAAGGAATTTACTGCTTTGCGTGCATTTATGGCTGCTTGATGACTATTTTACAAACTCAATTAATATGCCTACAGAAAGCTTGTGACAGAGGGGCCAATACATAGCTTCTGCATTGCTACTCCATCTCAGGCATGGTGTTTTTACTCTAAATAAATGCATGTCTATTTAAACTAATGACTTCAAAACACATGTGGGGCCAGGTACACTGGTTTTTGATGGAACAGCCTTAATGTTCTTAATAGTAGCTGGGATGGGCTCTTTTAGTTGTGTGACTGAAATATTGCTGATAACACATGAATGATTTTGTTATTGCTGAGAGAAGCCAAAGACTTTCCTGCTGCTCACCCCACCCCACCAGAGAGGAGGCTGAGAGTGCACAAGGAGTTGAGAGGGGACATAGCTGGGGCAACTGACCCTGACTGACCCAAGGGACATCCGACACCATATGGCATCATGCTCATCATACAAACCTGTGGCCAAATGTCCCTAATTTTGCCCTGCTTTGGCAGCCTCTGGAGCAGCTAACTGGTTCTATGGACACATGAAGTGATTGATCTGAATTACAGAAGAGGCACGGCAGGAGGGTAGAAAGAGTCAAGCCCTCACCTCTCTTGATTTACAGCTGTGAAGCCAGTGCCCTCTGCACCAAGAAGTGAAAAGATGAAGATTTACAAACACCTTGTTATCACCCAGGAGTGAGAATAGATGGAACACATTTTATTATAGGCAGAGGTACAGAAAACGCCTTCTCTCATCCTGCCTTGCTTTGCCTTTTGACTGCAGTGATGGACCAGAGAATGCAAATGATGAATCCTGGTGATCCTACCCCCAATGGAGCAGATTCTGCATGATGTAGGAACCCCATTTTTAAAAAAAGATTGTATTGCATGACATAAAGAGAAATAATAACTTATAGGAAGACAAAACTGAGCATGTTGTGAATGTTGTCACAGCAATCTCCATCTTCATTGTATCTGGGGAATTAGTGCCTGACCTGTCCTGTCTTCTCTTACACAGAGTGGATCAGTTTTACCTTAGGGCAATATTTTGCAGCAAAGACTGAGATTTTTGCCTTTTTTTTTTTCCTTTTCAATCTTCCATCTAATGCATTTAGGGATTTTGAGACCCAAAGAAGGCCATTTATGAGGAAAGAAATTTACCTCCTTTCATATGCAGGTAAGTGGTTTTATTACTAGAAGAAAAACCTCATGAAATGTGAAGCTTACAATTCAGCTTTTTTGATTTTATTTTTACATCTATCAATATTTGTGTGAAATCCATAAAACCTCAGAAATGCTGCAATTTTGATCACAGTTACAAGCTAGATTGCAACTGCTCCACTCACAGCTTGTCAAGGAACTGAGTGCTGTTGTAATGGCTCAGAAGTGACCAGCAAGAGCTAGAAAAGGGAAATTATCTGACAGTGTAAAATTCTAATTGTACCATTACTAAGGCAGTGGCCTTTTGAAACAGGGAAGAGTGGCTAAGGAGTGCCATAAAAGTAAAAAAAACCCTGCAGTCTTCATCTTTGCGAATTACTATGGAAGATAGACAGAAGCATGTGTGCAATGGCAGCTGGTAGGAGGAAAACACTGTATGGATGTGCAGGGATTGTGTATGTATGCAAATGTAGGGGCTCAGATGGAACCATAGATGGAACCATAGAATATCCTAAGTTATAAGGGTCCTACAGGGACCATCAAACACAACCGTTCTCCTGGCTCTGCACAGGGCAACCCTAAAAATCACACCATGTGTCTGAGAGCAGAGTCCAAACTTCTTGAGTTTGCTGCTGTCAGACAGCTGGTGTGAAGAATCCTTGTCTTGTTGCCTTTGGGAAGAGACATTGTCAAAGGTTTCTTGTGAGACTGGAGCTATTATGCAAGTGACATACCATCCTTATGGAGGGGATTGTGCAAAAAGAACCTCTCATTGACCACAGTAGTGGCAGTGTCTGGTGCAATGAACTTTATAAAACCTGTGCAGTTAATTCTCCCATGTGACTGAAACCAGTCAGGGTCATTTTAGGGAGAGGAAAGAATAAAGCTAGGAGGAAATGCATTTACTTGGTTTTAATGGAGTAGTTTTTCAATCACTTATATCTCATCAGGCTGTAAAGGAGAAAAACAATAGTATTAAGGTACTACATGGATCTGCTGTATTAAATTGACCCAAGTTCTATATCTCTATAAAGCTGCAACAAATGGGAGCTTCAACAAGGAATACATTCCTTCATGTCTGCAGCATTTCTCTTTTTTTCTTTTTTTTTTTTTTTCCTTGTGTCTGTAAGTTTGGCTCATTCAACAGCCAGTGAGGTAGTTATTATTAACACAGAGGAGAACTGGAGTAGTTTACTGAAAATCTTGTCTTACAGCAAATGCAAAGCAAAGGTTTAGGTGAATCAATTTGCTGTTATTATAGTGTCCTTACATGGTCTCCAGCAGAAAGCTCTGCTGAATTTACAGTTACGTTTTGTATCACTTTGAAGTATTAACTACTTAATTCTACTGGTTCTGCTGCTGATGATAAACCAGATGTTTTATCACGGGCAGTGGTGTGGATTCTTACAGGTACTTATGTGCCAGCTCCTATTCATTTCCGCAGGAGCTGGGTTTATCTGCTCAGCTGTAACGGGAAAATGTATATGCAGCACTTTAAGCTCAAATTGCTGCCAAGCTTTTGTTCATTTTAACCTGCATCTTGCATGAGGGCATGTTTTCCCTTTAAAAGATTTACACCTTCAACTCCTGGGGTTATTAAAAAAATCAAAAATAAATCGTTCATTGCTTTCCTCACTTTTTAAAGTTTTCTTTAAATTACAAGAGCCAAAGGTAGAACTATCTTCACGGAATCATCGTCATGCTTTTTCCACTGACTTCTGTGGAACATTAAACCAGCTGAGGACCTAAAAATCTATAAATATGACCTGAGGATACATTAAGAGACAAAATTCCCAAAAATTGCATTCTTGATTGGCTTTACACCTTGGGTCTTGCTATTATGAATCTTGTTAATGAACATTAGTAATTAGAAATTAAAGTTTTATTTAACTTAAAACATTGGTATTGAACTTTTTCAATTTTTGGCTTTCAGTAAAGAATTTTCATTTGAAAAGCCACAACAATACTAAAAATTAAACTCTCTATATTTTCTATTTTTTAATTTTTTTTGCATAAAATACTCCTGTTTTATTCAAAATAGTCCTCTATCAGCCTTCCAGCCAAGTTTTAGTAGATTTACATTCAGATATTATACTAGATATCAACAACGGTCCCTTAGCTCAAGTTCTAAAAAATAACTGTGAGAACTTATTGGCTTGGAGAAAATGGATTTTTTTTAACATGTCTTATGGTAAATGTATATAAATTTGGGGCTGAGGTACAGTGTAGATGGCAAAACCTTCTCCTGCTTGCTTTGCCCAGAATGAACATTCCCATAGACTGCAGACACAGAAGGAACAAGTCAGTATGTCAAAAGGAGAAAGTACTTATGGGACTTATCAGATTTGTAACAGACAATGCTCATGTGATTCTCAATCTTTCTGAACTTCTGGTGCTTCTGGTTTCCAAGTCAGATCCTGCTTCAAAACTGGCCACGCTTTGCACAAGAATTTGGAACAGATACAACAGATTGATTCAGGGATTGGAACTAGATGATCTTGAATGTCCCTTCCAACCAAAGCCATTCTATAAATTCTAAATGTCCCTTTACACCTAAATAACTCTTGTGGTTTTACAGTTTTATATCAAAAGCAGTGAAGAAGTCTTTCTCCAGGAGGAAATGTGTGTGAAACTTAGAGTGTACTTGCAAGACATACAAAGTTGGAGGAAAGAAAAATGCTGCTTTAAAATCAACTTTTTCCCCATCTGTGGGTGTGCAGGGCTTTGCTCCGGCTAGCTGAGGTCTTTCTGCCCTGCTTCCCTTGATAGTCCGTGGGGTTCAATCTCTAGGCTCCACATGGTCTGAGGCTTGGTAAAATGGAAGAGAGGATTCTGCTTCGGTTTTCAGATGTTTATTCCATGTGGGATGGAAGGCAGAATGCCTGAGAATGGTCAGTTCACCTTTTTTATCACCTCGGGTGATACCTGAACCAGGGGTGTCTTAGGTCCAATAAAAGAGGGGGAGGGGCGTGGTCAAGGCCAAGGACATTTTACACTTCAATGGGGAAGGGTGGCACCCTGGCATCTTGCCAATAGGAGAGGGTCAACCAGGGTGATTGACAAGACAGGGTGATACCACCAAGGGGTTGGGATAAGGGGAGTTGAGGGGAATGGGATGAACCATTTACAATTTGATTACACACTGTAACACCCATCTCATGGGTCCAAAAGCACTGACAGTTTTGATTTTGGGGCTTAAATTATATCACAGTGGCTGTTGGAACCTGCAGACTGAAATGTCAGTGTTGCTGGAATATAATAGTACAGCACCAGTAAATATCTCCAGGTTTAGCTCTCACGTATTCTTTTTTTTATTTAGTATTCCATCAATAACTTTCTTGTACATGCTTTCACACAGATAGTTCATTTCTTTCAAGGTGGTTTTACTGCCTAGCAACCTTACAAAAATAAATTTTGGTATTCTGTAATAATGGCTGAAAACAGTGGAGCTTACATTAATGCAACTGTGGTGTTTTGAGAGGTAGTGACTGAAATGCCCTGGCCTTTTTTTTTTTTTGTCAGAATTAATTGTAAGAGGAAAAATGTTTTTAAGGACTTAATGAAACTGATTGGTAAAGAATCAAGTAAAATATGGCTATTAAGTAAATCATCCTACTTAAATGGTGACTTTCAAAGATGTCAATAAGAGATGAGTGTCAACATATTTTTTGTGCCTTTGAAAATGCTTTTTTCTTCCCAGGAGAAGTAGTAAATTGAAACCTTCTAGAAAAGAACAAAACCAACCATAAACTGCTTTGCATTTATATCACTCAGGCCCTGGAGACGTAGATGGCTTTTCTAGTGTGAATGACATATTCAGTCTTAGAAAGATTTAAGTGTGAAACTGCAAACACTTATTACCAATTTCAGAGCTTACTTCTCTGAGTAGTTCCACCCAGTAGTATTGTATTTATTATTTACAAGCAGAAGTGATATGCCAAGTAGTTTCTAGAAGATCATGGCTGGGTGAAACTTTGCTCTCGCAGAGGTGACTGCAGACTGTACAGGAAGATAACTCCTAAATGATAGAATCACTGAAGTGTCTGATCATTTGTCAGCATGGAACAAAGTCAAATGACGTTCAAATTACGCATAAAATTTTCACAATTTTATTCTGAACTTTCTGATACTGAAGGCTACCAGAGGGAAATAATAAAGCCATCAGGCCAGGAAGACACTGGAATTCTTGTGCATCTGGACAAATGCTAATTCATGTTCAGCTGTGGTAGATAGGGACAGGCGGACGGAAGATCTCGGTTGTAACGGAAAGCAACAGGGCCCTTCCCCCCTTATCCGGGACCCTTCCCCTTTCACTCTGAGATATGTTATCACCCCTGAAGGTATGCAGCCCCTCCTAACCGTAGTAGTTTTCCACTCCATACTAACCCTAAGTTAGTCCCACTGTCCCCTCTGACGTAGTGAAGCCCTCTTGACTATACAACCCCACTAAGAAAGATAATAAATGCCATTTTGACCATCCACCACATTGGTGTCTGTGCTGTCAATGGCCCGAGCGGCCTGGGCGAGGCTGGGCCGCCGTGCTGTCCTTTGAAACCAGGTCGCTTGTCTTCTCATCAGAAGGCAACATCAGCCCCTGTCACACTTTCATTCTGGGTATTGTTCCAAAAGCTCTGCCCCAAGCCTGGAGCAGTGCAGGGGATTCTTATGACATGAGGGGAGGATCCAGTTATTGGCTGTTCTGAGCATCATCCCACTGGCCTCTCACCATCGATCCAGCCTGTCCACATACCCTCACAGAGCCATCGTACCCTCTAGCAGAATGACACTCCCACCCAGCTTGGTGTCATCACAAATTTATTACAGAGGGTACACTCAGTGTTTTTGGTTGCATCAGTAGGAGAGATACTAAACAGGACTGGGCCCAGAGGACACGACTAGTGACTGGACACCACCAGGATGTGGCACCATTCACCACTACTATCTGGGCCCTGTCCCAACAGTTCTTAACCCAGCAAAGAGTGCAGCTGCCCTAGCCTTGGGCTGCTGTTTTTTTTTCAGGACTGTGCTATTTGAAACAGAATCAAAGGTTTTGCACAAGTACGAGTAGACTTCATCCACGGATTCTCCCTCAGCCATGATCTGGGTCATCCACTCCTCAAAGGACATCACATTGCTCAGGCAGAACCTGCCTTTCCTAAACCCACACTGGCTTGGCTTGATCCCTTGGTTGTCCACTCTGGGCTGTGTGATTCCACTCATGATGATCTGCTCCAAAACCCTGGCAGGCCCCAGGGTCAGGCTGACAGGCCTGTCAGTATTCTCCACATCTTCCTTGCAGCCCTTTTTGGCTGTGGGTGTCACACTGGCACCTCCAGTCTTCTGGGGCCTCCCCAGCTGGCCAGGACTGATAGCAAGGGACAGACAGTGCCTTAGCCAGCATTTCTGTCAGCTCCCTGAGCACCCTTGGACGACTCCTGGCCAACCCTCATGGACTTGTCAGTGTCTCAGTGACTCTGCAGGTCACTGAGGATTTCCTCCTGGTTCACAGGGGCTCTAGTCTGCTCCCTGTCCCTGTCTGGCAGCTCATGGGGCTGCTGGACCTCTGCATAACCAGTCTGACTATCCAAGATTGAGGCAAAGAAGGCATTCAGTACCTCAGCCTTTTCCTCATCCATTGTGACCATATTCAACCCTGCATCCAAGAAAGAATGGAGAAGCTCCTTGGCCCTCCTTTGTTATTAATTTTCTTGAAAAAAGCCTTTTTATTGTCTTTTACAGTAGTAGCCAGATGAAGTGCTAACAATGCCTTTGCCTTCCTGATTTTTTTTCTAAATGAGGTGGGGGAAAAGGGGGAGGGGTACAGGGGGGGCTGGGTGGGAAAAGCAGTTTAGCAGGGCACAGGGCTTCTTTGGGGATGTTTAGGGAAGGAACACATGCTGGGGCAAGGGAGAGATGCGAACTGCTGAAAAAGGAAAAAGTGTAGGCAAAGTCGAGGGCAAAAGGCCAAA
>VWYP01030545.1:0-34051 GCA_013400435.1 Pycnonotus jocosus | reverse complement strand
TCTCTCTCTTGCTCTCTCTCTCTGTCTCCACGGTAACAGCAGCGCTGCTGGGATTTTGCTGCTGCTCCTGCATGCTTTGGATGCTTCCTTTGCACAGGGAACCACTCGGCCAGCCCTGCTGGGGCTTGGATGCTGCAGCATCACCCACCAGCAGCTCTCCACGTGTCCCTGGGCTGCAGGATCACGTGTACTTCATTTCTTTTGGCTGTGGGTGGTTGCTGATGACAGGTGCTGAGAACAAGGGCAGGCTCTTTCTAACACTTGTACATTAGGCACAGGGATTGAATGCATGCAGGTTCGTTTGTGCAGGGAGATACCAGCTCAAGACAAAAAGTGCACCATAAGATGAGTCCCTAGAGTATCCTCTTTTTGAACCTAGGAGAAAAGGTACTCTGATGCTGAAGATTATGTGGCTTGCAATGTCTCCAGGCAGTAGTCACACTACTTACTGCAACAATCTACAAATCCCCAAAGATACGCAAACCAGCTCTGGTGTACCATGAAAGTCAAGTGTACAGAGACACAACCCTGCCCTCTTCAGGCTTTTGATGAAAGAAGGAGGTAAGTATGTGCAGAGGAAATAAAAGTCTTCTGTTTCACCAGATCTCATGGAAACCGATGAGAACTCTTTTGAGTATCTGCTGGTAAGCACCTTTCTGAGTTGGGAAGTGAAAGCCTGGTGGTATAAAAGATCATGGTTAAAGACCATCACAGAAGATTCATCAAGAAAGAAACCAATTACATTCCATATTTTTTAATAACACTTAGCACGAAGTGTACCTGATGCAGATCAATAATTTTTGTGTCAGGAATTTCTCTCACAAAGTGAGATTTTGCTCAGTGGTGGTGTATTACCCATTACATTATGTTCTCTAAACAGGTTTATACAATTAGCATTGGTCCAATGTGGTTCTATTACATTTAATTCAAGATTCCTTTTTTTCTTTTTTATGTTCTTCCTTCTAATGAGGAAAGAAATCAGAACCATTGCACAATGGAAAGTTAACCACTCATCTGGAAATAGGAAAGCTTTAACTGTGTTTACTAAGAGGGTAACTTTAGGAAACAGAAAAAGAGCACTAAATCTCAAACACTGGATCTAAGAACTTAAATAAGGCTAGCTGGAATTCCAAATTTTGTGTTCATGACATAATAATAGCAATAATAATAACATTTTCCATTCATAACTTCAGTATAACATTTCGTCCTACAGCTGTGTATCCACAGTCATCACTGAAATAAATTTAGTTCTGCGATAGATGTAGGCAAACAAACAGATCAGAAAAAATCAGCATGCAGCCCAGCAAGAGAAACAAAGACAAATTTTGGTCAAGGACTCAGGGACAAATCCTGCTGATAGTGAAACTGCCGTAGGCTATTTAATGTCCACGCAGCATAGAAAGACCAATGCGTGGTAAATGCCATGGCATTCCACTTATTTGCTCCTTCTATGCTGTTTAAATGCTTACCATGAAACACAATCCTTCCAACAGTGCTCTTCTTCATTCACCTTTCTAGTGTAGAGATTATTTTTTTGTTCATTTGCATGTCAGTTGTTCACATTATTCTTTTAGCTATTTCTCTCACATAAAGCTTTAGATCTTTTTAGCTGTTTTCTTACAAAAGATGTCCAGTCAGTCAGCAAAGGTCACTAATCAGCCTATCCACTACCTCTATTCCCGTATTTCTACTGTGATACCTATTACTGAAAACAAGTTAAGTTAAGAGGCACTTGTCTTGTGCCTAAAGAGATAGGCTAATATTTCATGCACATGCTCAAAATAAGATTTGTCTCAAAATCTTCGAATGAGAGCTGTTTATGTAATCATATGTTTTTGTTAGTATTAAATCTCCCTTGCATGTTTTCTCCACCTACTCTCATTACCCTCTTGAGTTGCACATTATAATTAGTGTTAAATAATCTTTCTGAGTCAAGTGATGTCCTCTGATATGTTTATAATTCTATTAAGCTTCAATCCTACTGAAAGCATTCACATGTAAATACATTTTTAAAGTCATCATCAGAGTTAAATCAATGTATGGATGGTGATGTAGGGGGTGGTTTGTCCACTTCTTTTCTTTAGCTATTTCTTTTTTAACGTGGAACTTTTTTTGTGTGTGTGTGAATTAGATCATTAGAGGAGTATATCTCTCAAGCTCAAATGCCATCTAACAAAAGCAGCTGAGATTTGAATAAGTAAATTCAAACAAAAAACAGAGAACAACAGAGACAGACTTCACTGATATATGTGTGCCCACTGGAGAGTGGTTGGACTGTGAACAGGAATGTAGTGAGCCTGGGTTGTGGCATGAAATAAAGAAGTAAAATCTAAAAGGGAAAAAAAAGGAAAAAAAAAAAAAAAAGCAGGAACCCCTGCAGCCATTGCATTTGACTTTCTAATAATGTCAGTTTCAGAGGAGAGGAGAGATGGAAATGAGAAAGGGTGTACTTGCAATGCAGTCATTCTTGCTGTCATTCCCTTTATGGCTTTCCAGCAGGCCACAAAAGGCCAATCCACTAGAATATGAATGAGACACAGTCATGGCCCCACCAAATAAGTAGGAGGCATGAAACCTCCCTGTTTGGGTCCTAATAGCTTTTTCTGGCTCAGTAATCTCTCACTATAAAGGGAAAACAAGACAAGACAAACAAAAAATGATCCTCACTCTCCATATCCTGTCCGTGCTTGCTTTTCTTTGATTATTGTTCTGAAGTGCTTCAGAGAACTGGAAGATTAATAGTCTACAGGGATTTGGTAAAGTAAACCCCTCTGAGAGGGAGTTTTATTCCCATCAACTCATCCTCTGTATTAAATATGCGATATTGTTATTCTTGTTATGTGTGAAAAGATCTGACAGACAGGCATGGAGAATAAAAACATTAAAGGAATAAACAATTTAAACAATTGATGTTTTCCATTAATTATGTATCTGAAATTCCTTTGGAGAAAATAGAGGTGCACTAGGAGGAGATGTTTTAGTTGACACCACCCTCATGTTGAAGCCATATCTACTCTCCCTTTCTTATCAATTAAACTAAAGACAGTTTGCACTGAATTCAGCTGTGATCTTTGAGCTAACGTGACACATTACCAAACTCATATTTAAGATTCTGATACATTGTTCTGTCGCTTTCAGGAGTTGCACATAAATCATAACAGAAATTTCAGCTGGCAGAGGAGAGCTTTGTGTTCCTTTGCAGACCACTGTTCAGAGTACCTCAAACAAACTCACCCCGGAATCAATAGTGTAGCCACGTGCTGGAATAATTTTACTTGTGAAGAGTTTTTTGATGGAGTTAGGGAAAGTTCTTCCTGTTTAAATGTGTATTGTACCATATAGATGTGCCTGTTCAGCTGAAGGTAGATGAGGGACACGTATGGGATCCACGGCATGGTGTGGAAGTCCACAGTGTGCTCTGCAGAAAACCAGGGATCCTCAGCAGGTAGTGCTGACTCAGGGAGCATTCCTCCAGCCCACATGCTCCTGTTGACAATAAGATAATTGTATACTAATTGTAACTTTAGCTAATTCACTCTGTCATGAAAGTACCCAAATATTACAATCCCATTATGGTCAAGGGAAAATGTGGATGACAAGGTTAGGTGATTTGAACCAAGGCCATTTCAGTGTGTTAGAGCAATGTTTATCACACAAAATACTTTGCTAGATCATGTTAGCTTTTAGTCTCTGCTGCTGACAGCCTTATGAACTAGCAGGAAGCAGAAGTGATAGATCTGCAAACTAGACTGAATTAAGTGTGCATGCAAAAAACAACCACTCTTTGAGATACATGTGATGAAAACATTGCATATACTTCAGTGATATTTATTTCATTACACAAAAATCTTTGTGCCTGTGAAAGGCAGAAATATTCCTCGACATAGGATTTCAGCTAATATTACTGTCAGAAAATCAGTTAGGATTTTTTTTTACTACAGTTTCTTTTGTACCTTTAAAATATTTCAGAGAAGGTAGTTGAATAAAATGTTTTGGGGGATTTGTTTACCTTGATTAATCAAGAAAATAACAGCATTAGAAAAAATGAATCTTTGGCAATGTACACTACCCTTGGGTTTTGGATTATACATTTGGACAAGGAGGATTAAGTTGTTTGACAAAATGTTTTTCTTGGACAATGCAAATTCAATTAAGGTGGTTCCTCAAGGATGAGAGTCAAATCAGTTTAACTTAGTTCTAGAGAAATTAAACTGAGAAGATTGATCTATATTTTAAAAAAAGCATTCTGCAATGCTATTATGTTCACTGGCTGAAACGAAGAGGACTTCTATCTTACATGGCACAACCACAGGCTAGAAAAATATGACGTTTGCATTTAAAATACGGGTCTTTAGTTCAGCCTAAACCTTGCTCAGTATCTATTCCTTGTTTTAAATATGAAATAAAATCTTTATCATCTAAATCTGATCCATTTTTCAGCAGGAAGCAGCATAGTATTTTTTGCTGATGCACTCAGTGTAAGGCAGAGCTGGAAACAGAAGCTACTTCTTCACTCTTTCAGCAATAATTGTCTCCCCAACAGCATGGAAAACCATAATCTGATTCTCAAGTCATCTTTAATGAGGTTCTATACATGTATCACCACGTTCTAGAAAAACATGCCTTGAACCACTGACTTTACATGTCTTTACCACCATTGATTTATACTTGATCTTTTGTTTTTCTTCTTATCTCCTCATTTCTGATATAAATTAGATTGCTATGTCTCCTTCCTTCCTTCCTTCCTTCCTTCCTTCCTTCCTNTTGTTTCCTTCCTTCCTTCCTTCCTTCCTTCCTTCCTTCCTTCCTTCCTTCCTTCCTTCCTTATCCATATAGTAAGAAAGAATTAAAAGAGTATTTTTTTGGTCCAGATTTTTGATTCTCCAATGCATCACTTTCATCTCTTATCACCTTTACTCATATTTCAACAAACTAAACATGTAAAGGCTGAAAAAGAAGCAATAAAATTCTAAATTATTCTTATTCTACGTTCATATCTCCCACCCACACCTGTTCTACTCCAACATCTGCCCTCCAGCACCATCAGGGCAAGACTGAGTCATGGAAAAACTAGTAGTATGACAACTACAGATAGAAACTTTTAAGTTACTTGATTTAGCCCCTAGCAGTCTTTTCAAGATTAAAAACTGTGGTTTCCTCTTTTGCATGATGCAATCAAAAAGGTTCACATACAACTTTAATCAACAGGACACCCATTTAGCAGCACTAACATCTCATACCCAAACCTTTATTTTCTGTTCTTGAGTTGCCATGGAGAACTTTTTGTCTTGCTGAATTGTGCAATTTGCAAGACAGTTGAAATGTCCCTTTGTGCTTCTTCAATAAACAGAACTTCAGGACACTTAAAGGTACATCCATAGCTGTCCTATTTTCA
Source organism: Pycnonotus jocosus (assembly GCA_013400435.1). Taxonomy (NCBI): domain Eukaryota; kingdom Metazoa; phylum Chordata; class Aves; order Passeriformes; family Pycnonotidae; genus Pycnonotus; species Pycnonotus jocosus. Next base: position 28,656 of record VWYP01030545.1, on the reverse strand, counting down.
GTCAGGACAGGATTAATTTTTACAGTAGCTGAAAAGGTTGTGGCCTAATGTTATTTGAAACATTTCCTGAACCAGAAAAGAGAAAACAATTACTTTGAAGCAAAGTAATCTGTATTTATAGCCTCTCCCCATAGCTCAAATGCAGAAGCCATAATATATGAACACACACTTTATGTGTATGTACATGTATTAACACAGAAGAATATGTGAACATGCTTCAATTTATGAGGAGGTGGAGAAATTTCAAATATTTTGTTCATAAAAGAATCTCAATTCCAGCATAGAAAAGTTCAGCTCTTCAGTTTGAATATAAATACTAAGTATGGACAAGTTTGGGTAAACCTACACTTTATACCTAATCAGTTTTAATTTTACATTTGAGGTACAAATCCTGAGTTGCAATGAAGGGAAAGAACTGCTGAGTGAATATTACTGAGGAAAACTACTAAATTGAGTAATATTTGGTTTCATTTGATAATAATAATTTGTTACTGAGAAGTGTTTGGAAAAGGTCTCAAAAATACATACAATGAAACTACAAGCTTTGAGTTTTTGATGACTCCTTTCACCTGAGTATTCATTTCTGAAATGTAATACTTGATATTTATCAGTCAGTATTCACTTGTTCCAGGAATCCAAAATGAAGATGCATAACCCAAGTAACCAAGCACACCTGAAATGCTGAATGCTACATTGCTTAATGTGCATTCAGCAAAGTATTTCACACCTTTTGATTAACCACCAATCAACTTATTGATTGCATACAGATATATTAAAATAGAGGGGCTAAAAAGGCTGCTTTTCAGACAATTTATTTATCAAAACAGGGGTGTTACAGTCATAACATTATTCATTAAGAGTAGCTTGAATTATTGACCTGAAAAGCACTATTTAACACTAATAAATATTTAAAACTAATGTATCTAATCAAAGGTGATTTAACCACTGCTTGTCACCAAAGAATCCATTGCAAATTGTCCTTTCCTGTTGAATGAATCAACATAATGAACAACTGCTGAAGCAAAAGGAACCATCATTTATCATTAGAACAATATACTGTATGTGTGAGAATGTCAAATTCATCCTAGAGACATCTGTTTTGTTAAAGCAGTGCATGAAGTACAATAGAGAAATACTTGTAGCAATAGAAGGAACAATCACTTAAATGGTATTAAAATAATGATTAGTCATGGAAAAATTACTAGATTGACAAATCTCTACTCACACTAGGCAATTTATATCTTTTGTTTCTTTTAGGCTATGAAGATAATGAAGAAATTAGAGTAATAAAACAGAGAAGATGAAAAATTGTTAAAAACCAGTAAGTAGAAAAAGGATAGAAATCCAAGATTTAAGTCTGTCTTTTGGTGCATTTTAATTAGTCTCTGGCCAGTTCTATATGCTGTAAGAAAGATAAATATCTGAATCTCATAAATTCATAGCTTTTGGGTCAAAAAATTGACCCTAGAGTTTGGAGCACAGGAAAAAAAAAAAGATGAAATTTATTTTGGCCATTTCCATTTTATAACCTGCACACATGTAAAGTACATGCAATACAGATCCCAATGGATCCATGTATAGTCACTACAGACATGTTTTTGTATGTGTTCTGAGGGATGTGAAAAGCATAATGTTGTGTTTATCAAAACCCAGCTCAAGAGGGGTAAAGATGTGCAATGGCATTTCTGTGGAGTTTTAAGGCAGAGTACCAAATAAGGTGTTTGTTTCTGGGACTTTTGCAGGGTTATTTTTTTTCTTATTCGGTTATGTCCTGGTTTACAGTAAAGGTAGAAAAGAAGTAAAGGAAGAAAATAAAACTCCAGCAATGTTGGTTGTCCAAAGTTATATTTTTTAGCTTTTTTTTTTTTCTTTTTAATGAAACCTGAAAGAGCAAAGCAAATATGTATTGTAATAGTGATTTTTCTCAGAGAGCCATGAGTGATGGCTATGAGATATGGGATGACAACTAGGATGAAATAAATGAAGTTGTATTGGTGATATTGTTGTATCATGGTGTGAAGCATTAGCCAGTTCTTTACTCAGCCAGTCAGAGAAGGAAATACAATGTTATGGTGGATGAGTTTTTAGATATCATATGAAAATCTCTCTATAGTGTCTGATTCATTTGCCTGGCTTATATGCTCAGGATTATATTGTTCACTTAATTTAGAGTCAGACAGGAACTTCCTTCTTGATTGGACTGATAAATTTCTAATGCTGCTTTTGCTTTCACTTTCCAGCCTTTCTGTAAAATATATAGCACACCGCTTATGATCATTTGGATATCATCTCTTGAAAACACTTCAGGCATTTTCTGCTGATTTTCCCTCAAAATCTGCTAAGGATATAAAAGCACAAGCCTTTGAGTCATAAGAAATATAAACAATATAAATATTAATAATATTTCATATACATAATAATGTTTATTAACAGTTATTTTATTAATAAGCATTAATATTTATTAAAATTTTTTTGGTAGTAAATGAAAGAAATAACCTGTTGGTGTGTCCTTTTGGTGATAAGTATGTTTTTTTCTTAACATATCACCAACCAAACATAGGTAATAATGTCACTGGTGTTCCAGATGTTCACTTCAAATTTTGTCTAGCATAAATCTAGCCTGATTAAAAATATTAGACTTAATAAATTGGACTACATATGTTAAGTGATCATTTATGGTGATACTAAGTGATCTAATGGTTCCTCTGGACCTAGGCACACCTGAATGCAGAAGTTGATATGGTGCTTGAATGAGGGAAGAAAAGCTCATTTCTTTTTCACACAGCAGTAGGATCTGGCTCATAAATAAATATCAGACATGAGATTTATTATTTAAGCATCTAAGGCCTTTGTTTTTTTTCTATCTAAGTTTGGGATACCTTGTCTACTTATATCATGAAGAAGTTTATATTTTTAATTGTTTATCAAAACTTCCAGCTCTGTTTCCTTCCCTTTTCCAATGCTTGTTCTGCTAGAAGTGCCTCTCATTTCACGGAGGCAAACTTAGAAACCTGTCCTCAAGAGAAAACTTTTTTATCTGTATGAACCAAGACAGAGTTACCTTCTTCTGGTAGCTTTTATTACACTAAACTCCCTTGAAGGAGAGAAATATTCAGCCAATCCAGCTTTACACACTGAAGTCAGTGGGTTACAGTGGGTGACTAAAGTCAGCACATATGAACATTTGCTTCCATTGCTCCTAGCTGAGGATGTGCAATGCAGCACCTGACATGGGGTGAGACCTCAGCAGCACACATTCCATAGTGTGGTCCAGATGTACAGAATTACAAGAATATGTAAAAGAAGAAAATAATCTGTTTGGTTTTAATAATCTAAAACCTTCTTTTGTGAATTTCCTGGTAGAAATCACCTAATTACCCAACAAAGTCTAGTCCTATTTTAAATTGTATAAGTATAAAAGGATTTTTTTTAAAAAAAGTGCATGTACCTCAGTGATGTTTTCATACATTTCACAAGTCAAATGTGCATCAAAACAGCTGCAATCCTTTTGTATTTGACAATTATTTGAGGATTTGTCTGCAAATTTTGATTATTTTCATTATTCCTGCACATATTTGGCTATATGACTGAATTCTGTGTGGGTGAGGCTTCTTTATAGGTTACACAAAAGACTCTGATCTGCAGTAGACCCCCTCAGTACTGTGCCAATATTGCACTTGCAGTAAATACTTACAAACAAGGTATAGAAGTCATCCTAGAGAATCAATAGATCTCTGCTTTCACCCCCTTTCTGTTATGTAATTTTGTTCATTCAGGTAGAGCTTGAAAAGGAGTAAAACTGAACATTACAGAGGTTAGAGAGAAGGGTTCCCTTAACAAAATGATGACCATGTCCTTTTCTCTCTCTGATCTTTAACCTCTCCTAATAGAGGTCCCATTCTATAAATCATTGTATAGAAAAGAAAGACTTTTTATTCATTTCATCTATTTTATAAAGGCATCTGTTTTATAAAGATGTTTTAATGCTGTCATACATGACAGAAATAATTCATTATTTCAAAGTGATTCTTCATATGAAAATAACATTTCTGTAATAATATAAGTATATTAGATAATTTAGACTGAAGAGCATTGCCGTGTAAATTGTATCAGTGATAAATTTAATTACAGAATGACTGAGCTCAGTCTAGTTCTTTCTGACTCCTGATCTTTACTTTCAATAACATGAAGTATAATTTCAATATAAATTTGACTCTGTTTTTGATCTGGAGATTAGTTAGAACCCCTCCTTCCCTTAATCTGCATTTCTACATCTGTAGTTGTATTTCTAACAAGTACCACTATCATTAACAAAAATGAATGAACAATTAATTTGTCCAAAATCACATTCACTGTTCTACATCTTTCTAGTATTTAAGAGTATTTAAAAAATATAATTACAAAAAATTAGTTTTCTTTAATCTCCAGTCTATGGAATCTCACCAGCCTTTTGTTTCAGGTCAGCTCATAATGCAAATGCAGTTCTAATCTAAGTCTATAAGCAGCAAATATTTTTTTTAGTTTCTGGTGTTCCTAGTCCATTGTGAGGTTTCTGTTGTGGTGGGTGGTTGATCTTGGTGCAGACTTATAACAACTACATCAATTTATTTTTTTTAATAGAAAAGATTACAAATTATTTTGCATTCCAAAGAAAATAGATAATTAAGGATTTTAGGTGTTTTCTCTTATTTGTATGGACATATAATTATAATGAGCATTGCCACTTATTCAATTGAATAATTAGAGATTCCCCAGAGAAACTTAAGGGTCTCAATGGCTTTGTTCTTCAAAGATAAACCACAAAGTAAGGGAATAAAATGTTATCATGCCCCTTGTGTGAGGAACACAAGGAGTTGTAAAAGGCCAGGAAAACATGTATATGTGTTTTAAGTCACTAGGTGGAATTTTCTGTCTCTAGTCAAAAGGAAAAGTCTTTCTTCATAAAGCCTTCAGAAACAAAACTTCAGCCAGAATATTCCTGGTCATAAGTATTTATAATCAATGTCTTCTAAATGAACATGCTGTATTTCCTTTTACACAAACACTGAAACAACCAAATTCTTTGGACATGAGAATCAAAGCTTTAACTGGGATAGAAAAGGTGTAAACAGGAAAGGTGTAAACAATATGTTCACAGTCCTTACAATCTGAAAGAACTATTTATAAACTAAAGCTTATATTTTTGTTTTTAAACTTTTAAAATAATTAATCATAAATGGAAAAGAAATTTTGTTAAGACTGTACTTATTCTCAAAAACAGTAACAAATGCAGGTGCTGCTTTTTTATTAATTGGAAGATACATTTTAAGACCTATTTTGGGAAGGTGAAGTCTATAATCTTTGTGTCTTTTGTTATTAATTAATCTCTATCTGTTTGGTGTATTGAGAAGTACTTCAAGGGAAGCAACTTTATGTGATGCAGAAGAATTTCATGACTCATAGCCATAGTATGATGGGCTAATAAATTTAGACAGCAAAACTTTGAAGAAAACTTGTTTCTAGCTAGATGATGACATGTAACTAGGCATAATAAAGACGAAGTTAATTCCTACAGTGGATTTTTTTGTCTTAAATTTAAAAAGATTTTAGTAAAAAAATCTCACTTCTGCTGAAGAGCAAAAACACATTGGTTCTTGCAGAGGTGACAGATATTCTGTGACAGAAATGTCTGTCCAAAGATGCTTTAGACTGCAGTAAATCTTAAGATAAAAGATTTTGTCTGAGATGGAGAGCTGATGCATGCCTGATGCAGGCCTGTTTTAAAAATGTATACACAAGCATACAGGTTTTAGATTATGATTTTTTTTTTTCCTTCAGTATTGAAAGATTTAAGTCATTACCATGGAAACTGTTTGCATCAGATTACTACTTTTCTCTCCAGCTATTTCAGTATCATTAAATCCTTGCTAATACTTTATTATTCACTATCATTTAAACACACATGAATTTCAGTATCTAATTTACTTAACAAATTGTGTCTGACAAAGAGAAAAACTTATAGTACAATAAACAACACTATTAATTACTCTGTGGAGCAGTGAGCTACTGTGTTTGTCAACAACGTTACACCTTCAAAATAATGGCACCCAGTAATTAAGTATGAACATATTCTATTATTGAAGCATATATCCTTTTTCTTTCATTTATTTGCAATAGATAATAATTAAGTTGAATTTTTTATAGCTGTAGCCTTTATCCTGCTAAAACAAAGCACAAGGAAAAGAAAAAGGCATTCAGCCTGGGAACATATAAGAAAAATTATGTCGCTATGGCAACCAAAAATGTCATTTGTTATACTTTACTCATTAAAGCATTGGATATTATTAAAAGATGAAAAAGCCCTCTAAATTTAGAAGGTATCAGTTACAAAGTATTTCTTTCTTGGAGACCAGGTGGTTACAGTTTAAGGACAGTATCTTAAACCTCTTATTTACATGATCAACTCCTTTGTGTAGAAATTTCTATTCATATTATGAAATCTTCCTGCTTAAGCAGTTCCTACAGAGAAGATATCAGGATCAAATTCCTATCTTTGAAATACAAATTTAACCAAACTTTAGTAACTCTAATTGTCTTCAGCATCACACCAAAGGAACCAAGATGAGATGGTGACCTCTTGTCAGAGAAAGCTGAAATCTGCCTTAAGTTTGCCACTTAGTGAAAACTGCATATAATAAGAAGACTGAACAGTTCCTTACCTAGTTTCTAAAGACTATGTAATACCCCTCTTTGAAAAAAGAGCATTAATTTTGAACCAAGATGGCTGGTGCATTCTGGAATCTGGCTGTGCATCTAAAGAGATTGGAAGGAGAGATCCTTGGCAAGAAAAAGAAAAATCACCAAAATGTTCAAATTTGCTTTTGAGAGCCATGATATGGTTTGTTTTATGAGACCTAGTGAGAGTAATGTACCAGTTCTATTTTGCTCTGTCAGGTACCTGAGCAATGACAGAGTTGAAATGCAATGACATTGGATTGGCTCTCATAATTCATAGCCATGTTACTCAGAATTGTGATCACTAACAGTTCTCCTAATACCTTTGCTATACTGCATTTCATTTATTTATGCATTTTATGCATTATAGTTTATAATGCATTTTACGCATAAGTGCAATAAATTGCATTTATTGCATTTATGCAATTATTGCTATCATATTGCTTTTCCAGCTTCTTCATGCTTTATCAATATGATAATTTCTCTCTTGTAAACTAGACCCTTCATGTGTCCTGATGCTTTTTGTTCCCTTTAGACAAAGATCATGTTAGCCTTTTCCAAGAATAAAAAGTAAATAAATGTTTACATTTGTGTCATGACTCCTGGTGTTACTGAGAGCAATTGTGCTGGCAGATTTATTCAGGCCTTTCAAGAGAGCCTCCTACTTTTGTGAGCTGCCTTTAAGAAAGCCACTTGAGCTGGCTCCAGTGCTAATGCCTTTCCCTGGATTCTATTGATAGAGCCACCATTAAGTGTCTAACCCAAACCCTTCAAGAAAATATAAAATACCATAAGTGTGCTAATATTGTTGTGATCTTGTAATACAACTGTCCAGGAGCTATGAATAATTTAATGCAGAATTTTCTCAAGACCCTTATTTGCTCTTTCCTTATGCCTGTTTGGAAAAGCTCTCATGTTCATTGCTACATGGCCACCAGTAACCTCGAGGAACAGGGATTATGATTAAATGCATTCACAGTTTGTCTTGTGCTCTGACAGCACAGAATGAAAAAGGTAATGAGGAGGAAGCTGTCACAAGTTAATTTTCTTAAGATGTTGTGTTCTTCAGTGCTTAGTCACCTCTCATGATAGTCCTAATCACCTAAATACTAAAATAGACATGATTTTCTAGAGAGACGAGCCCAAAGCTATGAAACTATGCTGATGCTTCCATAAGAGATCAATCTGAAACACTGTAATCTAATTGTTGCTTTTTTTTTTCTCCTTCAAAATATAATGCAAGATGTGAAAGCACATTCTCAAGGAAAAATGCCTTTTTCCAGACCCTAAAGGTTTGTCTTAAGTACTGTCAATTTTTCTATCTCTAAAGCTGTAGTATTTTCTGACAGAAAAGGAATCTTCGAAGTGCTCAGGCAATTTGTTGAATACTTTTAGAGAAAACCATCTGATTCCTCTGCTGTATTTCAATTCCAAAAGCACTAAGTTGGCCTCAAAGTTGTTGTGTCTGGTCTGGATGATTGTCCAAGCTGAACACCAGTTTTTGGAGCTGCTATTAGTTACAACAACTAAGCACAGAGAAAATTGCATAAAGTGCCATGTGATCATCTGTGCACCATCATTTATATTGCTGCTGACCCCTTTGTGCTTTGCTTCCAGACTTTGCAGGGCTATTTTGGAGGCAGAGGTAGAAGCCACTGAAACAGTAATGATGTCAACTCTTTCAATCATTCTTGTAGATGCAGAGAATTGAAAACTCATTCCACTTTCTTTCTTTTTTTCCTGGGCACCCCTGTATCAGCAACCTTGCAGGAGACTTTGTATTGGAGAAATTAGGGATCTAGGGCAAACTGTATCTGGTCTGCTGGGTATTGTTATTGGAGCTCGGAGAGCCCTTATCTTGAAAGAAATGTCATCTTAGCAATGTGAGCATAAATCTCCCTGGTCCAATTACTGTTATAGGTAGAAATGGACTTTTAATAAGAATTTAGTTTTTTGATAGCTCAAAATAGCCATATATGGACTGCTGTCACCAGCAGTACTTTTCTCCAAATGTTTTTGAAGATGTAGCTCTTATACAAGAGCACAGATTTTCAGAAACACATAGCTCACACACACTTGTGAGCAGTGCAGGTTAAAATTGTCTTGAAAATTCAGCACTATACCAGATATACACATTGTTCCTTCCAAATACCATCTTTGTTTCTTCACTAATCTGCCACACTTATATAAATACTTGGGTTCCATTATGTAAATGTCATGAGGATAACAATATATGAGCAAATAGAATCCTGTTTTGAAAGAATCAATCAATCAGCTATAACAAAATGAACACCTGCAATAAGACAGCAATTGTAATAAGCATTAGAGTTGGATAAAATTTTCCTCTGATCTGTATAAAACATGGATTCAGAGTTTGTTTTTTTGTTTTGGATTATTTTATCAAATCAGTTTGGCCAAAAAATAAAGATGGTTTTCACCTTAAGCAGTATTTTATTTAGAAATTTAGATTATGTCCACACCCTTTAAGGCAGGTATTTAAAATGGGATTTACTGCATTTAACTTTGGCCAAACAAATAATAATGTTCAGATATCTAATCTATCTGCATCTCTAGGAGAACTTCATTTTATTTCTAGTCCTGAAGCTACTGAAAACAAATGAGAAGTGAGAGACTTATTTCTAAATATTTTTCATTTTTATATAGCTGTTCACAGTAGGATGAATCATCTTCTGAATAAACCTGTTTCCAGTGATTGTACATGGAGAACATGTTTCTCAGTCTAAGCATTTGAATCTCAGGTTGCATTGTTTTACCTGAACCCCCCCTCATTTCCTCTCAGCCCCTTTCTTTTTTTGTTTGGCTTTTTCAGTCAGCAATCCAGAAACAAACCAACCAACCAACAAACAAACACATCAACAAAACCAAACAAAAATCCCTCCAAACTGACTTTTTCTATAGCTCTACAAATGTTAAATATGCTAAATATTCCCATCACATACTAATTGTCACAATCAACTCTAAACCTGTTATGTAGGGCTTTGTACAAACTGGTTGAGAAAAATAGTTCATTCCCAAACTGTTTATTATCTGTTAGCTAGGGCATAACTCACAGATAAAGTAAAACAAGGAATAGGGAGAATTCAGTGTCAGTCATAACAACTGAGTATTTTAGTATCAACAGTAACAGTAATCACAAAAGAAATAAAAGCAAATTAGCCCATCAGATCTTTGTTCAATGGAATGCAGAGGGGAAAGAAAGAAAGAAAAATAAGAAAAGCAAATAATGTAATACATAAGATGAATGATTGCACCATTTATAATTAAGAAATATGAGATGCTCATACCACAGGCATGTGAAATTTTTGCAACACAAACCTAATATGAATTCAGTGAATCTATCTTTGCACCTAGCCTAGTCTAATATCTCACCAACACTCATGATTGTAGCAGGCTAGCAATCTTGAAGTACATAGACATGACTTGAAAAATTGCCAGATTCTGAAGACTGCAGTATTAGAATTATAGAGGAAATTCAGATTAATCTGAATATGAATTTTTGATAATATGCAGACTGAGAAATTAGAATCAAATGTCCTGTTAAAAACCCTTTAAATCAAAACTCATTAACTGGGTTCAGCTTTGGGCACAGGAGGACAATGTAGATAATGTCATGGGTTGGTCCCAGCGATGGCTGCATGGCAGAAATCAGATAAACCAAATTTCAACAGCACAACAAACAAGAAAGTTCTCATCCACTTATTATAAATGTGTTGAATTTTGTCTTTCTGACAGTTTGAAAGGATGATGCTGCCATCCATTTTCACCTCAGGGAATTTTTCAAAACACCACAGCAATAGATGCCATCTGTGAGAAGAACATGAAAGAGACCATGTTTAATTGCCTTTGGGATATTAGGGATATACAGCAACCCTCTGGTGGCATGTTTTTTCCCTCATAGCCCTGAGACAGTGCAACATATAATGAATGAAGAAGTCAAAATATGATTTCAACAAGAAGATTTGTGGGGAAAGGGTTTAGTTTTTTGTTTTGGGTTTGTGGGTTTATTGGGTTTGTTTGTTTGTTTGTTTGTTTGTTTGTTTTCCCACCCCACAGTGCTTTCCTATAAAGAGGTGGATCTCTGGGGTGACTGTGGTCATGGGCATCCAACATGGTCATGGGTGCTGCCATGGGTCACTTGGAATGGTTGTGGAGCACACAGTGTGGCCATGAGGCACCCAAATTTCTCATTTAAGGTTACGGTTGAGGGATTTTTTTTCAGGGCATAACTTCAGGGACTTACCAGAAAGACAGTGTATAAGAAACTATCCGTTTCACAAAGGGTTTGTACCTTGTGGTTCAGATGTTTTCATGTTTGATTGCCAGAAACAGATCCTGTCATCATGCAGGCATAATCCTCACAACTTCCTTCTATGCCTGTGCCCTCCACTTTCTACTGGACTTCTAGAAGAAGGAACCAGCACCGTCTTCTCTCTCTGAGTCTGCTCTGATAGTCCAGGCTTTCTAGTCTGATGCCAACCTGGTCAGGTACAGAATCTAATACACGAATAACTGAAATCAACCAAATTGCTATACCATGGAGGACTGGCTGCAGAATAGACACAAAACTTCAGTTTATTCCTGGTTTTATCATTACTAACTTGCATTTGCAGCTGAATAATATAAGTACTGCTACAGATCACTGAACCATTTCAAGTTATTGAGTTAGTGATACAAAGGAAAAAGCCACCTGGTGATTCAGATAATGGATTGGTACTTGAGATTTTCTGGAAAGGATGAAGAATAAACAACTAAAGTGACTCAGCCTTCAGTTTACTATCTATTGGTGTTTCATATTATGATGCACATCTTCCAATATCAAGTATAGAGAAGTAGAAGTTAGTGTCTCTAGAGAGGAGAAGGGTGGTTCTTATTCTACCATTACTTGTGAAATGGTACCAGAACAAGAATTCTTCTTTATGACCAGCACACAAACAAACAAACTTGAACTGCTTAACTTTACTCAGCTCATAAAAAGGTACTGATGACACACATAATTGATACTTCCTGAATTCTAACCCAATTTCATCCTGACTTTTTCACTCCCCTATAATCTTGGGATGTTTATGAGTGACAGTTGCACTAATTTTATACAAGCTACCACCTACAATCTAGAGCTCCCAATGAAAAGCCTTTTTGACACACTGTTATCAGAATGGAATTTCAGTGGGATCTGGTTTAAAAGAAATATGAAAATATGTTAGCTGCTAACTTTATTAATTAAAATAGCAATTTTCTGGTGGAAAATCAGAAGGTTTTAATATTAAACTGATTACTTAGTGAGTCTATTTTAGCCTGGTAATGCTATAAGTTCCCTCTGCAGCAAAGAGAATGTCAGAACCCTCCAGAAACTTATATACTTACTCTTAATTTGAACTCGGAAGAATTTCTCCCTTGTATTCAGAACAGAAATTACATATGTAGAGTTATCTCCCAATTTGGATTTAACATAAGAACACTGTTATGTTAAATGTGATTTTTACCTTTAGCCATGGTACTAAGCCAAGATCAGTTAGAAAATCAGGACCAACCTGTAGACCCAGAGACAAACATAATACCCCATTGCATCACATACATGTGTAAGGGGCATTGGAGTCTTAAACTGTGTTTCAGTCCTCACTGAAGCACTAATGAAATACTAATGAAAAAATTGCAATGGGCTTCTCTTTTCAGCTATGGAAATTTAACTTCCAATTGGTACATATGTATATACCCTCAAGTATATATTACCAGGTTTTGCACAAAAGGATTTCAACCTAAAAGATAAAAATAAATAAACTGTGAACACGCTGAGACATTTGTCAACTTGGAGTTGAAATTTAATAATATTTATATTTTTCTTAAAATCTCTACATGTAGAAAAGTTCTCTTTGACACAGAGTTTGAGTCTCTGTGTAAAGTCTGAATTTTATGAATAATTTTTTATGCATGGAAATGCATGGTAAAAAGACTGAAAATAAGAATAGGAATATTGGCATCAGTAACTGCAGCAGCACAAACTAAATGAAGAGGGATATACTGAGATCTGAGATATAAGGTCACATAATATTCTGCTGAGCTTTGGAGGTGAGAATGAGAGCTTTAATATGATGGCAAAGAAGGAAATTAAGAAAGGAATTACAAGAATGAATTTATAGATAATGATTGATAGGAGAAGAAAATTATTACAAATACCAAGAAATTTTATTTTCAAATATTTGCCTCCTATTTTGAGGAGCATACAAGTTTTTTTATTGCAAATGTGTGTACTAGCTTTTCATTTTTTTTCATGTGCATGTTAGAATGAGGCCCAGTGTGGAAAAAGTTTATATGAAATGTGTTCAGGCTTGTGCATTCAAAGTATTTCTTAACTTTGTCCACAGATGTGACAGAAAACAATATCTTTCCAATACTTACAAAGGAAGTGGCTTGGGAAAAAAAAAAGACACGAATATGTCTTTATGAATGAAAGCGTCTCTGGTTTGTACTGTAATAGCTTGTTTTGAGCCTCTCTAATACATGTATTGTGTTTAGCACAAGTTACCTGTCATGGGTATTGGCAGGAGCTGTGAACAGTCTCGTAGGTGTTTCTGATCCTCTCCCCTTTTACTCCATTATTCTTAAGCTTCAAGAACAGCCAAGCTGTGAATTATGGGTCCTGGTCTGACTCAAATTCTTTTACAGGTGTTCTGCATGATTTTCAGTCATGAAGAAACCAATACATTTCTTTAATTGCACCAGATCTCTTTCAGTTTAGAAAGCAATAACAGCCACCATGTCCAAGTGTGCCTAATTTCTGTGACTTTGAAAAACTGCACTTTTATTTCAATTACTTCTTTAAATATTGTGTCTATTCAGTGGAACACAAGCAGCTAAAACTCACTGAAAGGCTGAGTCATATTGGTGTGATTTCCATGCACACACAGACACAAAGCAATCAGAAGTTGTGACGTGCACTCCTTAAAGCAGCAGCAGCAGCAGTTTTCTGTCTGTCTAGCTCATTATATGCAACAGTGAATTCTCCAAATACCATGATTTAACCACATGCTTTTCATTTTTACCCACCCAAGCCTACACAATCATTCTGACTCAAATGTCTACATCTATTGTAATGAATATGGTTCAAAATGAGGACAGTACAAAATACTCATGTGGAAGGGTTAGCATTAAAATTTAATCAGCACCAGACCCCAGTGGCTAAGAAATGCTGGTGATATGGTTTCAGTGAGAGGTTAGCAAAAATCTTCTGCTTTGAAACAGAGAAAAAAAATGCAATTTGAAAACTTTGATGAAGCTGTCAGGCTCTGAAAGTCAGAGACTACCCTGGGGACAAAGATAATATTACTGGGTAGAAAAAGGCCTTCTTGGTAAAGAAAGATTCATTCTCTTAGAGGTGTGGGTGGAGGATAAAAATTCTTTTAAGCTATTTTCTGATGGAATTATGTTGTCAGAGGTTTTGTCTTTCTAGCTTTTAAAATATAGACAGAACAAGGACATCATTAATATGACAATTTGATAACGAACTTTTCAGCTCTTCTTGGCTGAGGACAGGCAAAACCTGTTGCCTAACTTACATTCGAATATACTTTTAATTGAATAGGTGGTAGCTTTTCTTCTTGTTTGAATAGACTATATTTTTTTCCCTTTGGAACATCCAAGGGAATAAGAAACAAGGTATGTAGAGCACTTACAGAGAGGTGTTAGAGGAACAGATCAGAAAGAAAATTTTAAAGTAGATCAGTCACAGAAAAAAAGTTTAGAAGAAACTTTAGTAGATCATCTAGCTCACTTCATATTTTTATCTCTAAACTTGACAGACAGTCTAAATATGAAGGACAATGTTACCTCTGCTTTGATGTTGCGTGGCAGTATTTCCTTCCTTCTTTCTTTACCTTTTACACAAATGCACAAGCTGTCAGGTAAGCAAATCCTCATCTGTGATACCTATCATTTTATGGATGTTCCTAATCTTAGATTTTAGTGCACACATCTGAAATTAATTTGCGTTGAGAATATTTGTTATAAGAACTAAACCAAAATCAGAATCTTTTCTGTGTCCCAAACTGCAGTGGCTGAGATGAACTGTAGAAACATCAAATTTTCCTAGACTGAAAATATCTGTGTGACATTAGAGTTGCTCAGCCTGCTGGAAAAATATTTGTTATGAGAGAAATGCTGAAGAAGAGGATTTGGTACAGTCTTGGAAAAAGTTTTGGTAAAAACAAATGAAATGTCAGGCTTACTAAAATATACTTTTTAAGTGCTATGCCATGGCACTATGTGGATTTTAGAAAGAATGATTCAGAAATGCAATTTATGTCAGTGGTTTGGGGACTGAATGAGCCCTAGATTTCCAACATCTGTCTAGTGCCATGCCAATTCTTATTTTTATAGAAGGTTGCTGGGATATTCTAAACCATTTACTAAGTAAGATAGCAAATACTTTATGTGAGGTTGTCAAAAGGCAACTTTTTTTCTTTCTTTCTTTTCCCTTTAAATTTATGTGGTATGCTCAGTTTTTGAGTATACACAAGTGGTAAATCTCAGTTTATTACTCTTGAAGTACCAGAGAGAGAATAATCTCTTTATATTAAAATTGATATGTAAAGAGTCTTGTCCAAAGTTAAAAATGATATATTTTAAAGATTCTAACAAAGACTCCTGAGGTTTGAGCAACTTTTATTGCCATGGTAACTGTATGTAATATTTTCATAAAGTTATTTTCTCTTTATTTTGTTGTTTTTGGTTTTTTTTTTTTTTTTTTACGTGAGAAAGTGAAATAAGTAAGAACATTTACCTAACAAAATAGAGAACGTTTATTTTATGTTTTGAACTGTCCAGATGTCAAAATTTTAAAATAAGATGAAAGTTTTTGATCATCTGAAATTCTGGCAGAAAAGACAAAGAGCTACCATATGGATCATGGTCTTGGTCAGAAAAAAGTAGCTTTTTATCGTTTTTGTTTCTCATACATCTTTCATGAGATGAGTGTAAAAATCATCTTAAAAACCTGACCCAAAACTGTTTATCTTCTTTTGTAATGTGAATTTGTCCATCCCTCCACTCTTTTGCCTGTAGGTCAATCTCTTAGTCCCTCCATGCCATCCTTTTTCATGGAACATCCTCCTACTCGAATAGGAACCTAGAAACTCTGCATTAAATTCCTGATCTTTAAGGAAGGCATTGTCAGCATCTAAAAGGTAAAGAGGTGGCAGGAAGAGAGATCTGATCTCTCCAGTTTAATTCAGACCCATCTAGCTGCATACTGACCCTGTCATACTCTTCCAGTGCCTTCCAGGTGTTTGTCATATACAGTGTTCCAAATTCTCCGCAGCCTCAATAAAGCAGGAATCCGGACTGGAATCAACAGCACAGTAGGTGCAAAGCCTAATATGAAACTAAACTACTTGACTTGTCCACTTCTGCTACATAATACAATTATCTCAACAATGGACACTACTCCTGTTGTTTTCTAAATTGAATGAATATTCATGTGACTATCAAGTGAGTCATTAGTAATTTGGTGTTTGGCACTTCAGATGCAGAATTCTAAAGAAATAGGGTTTATACACTTCAAACAACCACCTTCATTCCACCATATGCTTTTGGGCTAAACAAAAACATAGGGCTGAATTTTCATTGTCAGTTCTGTGTGCATTGTGTTCATGTTTCTGGTTCTTTTCAATGGAGATAAAAAGGCAGATTGTACTCCATGTATTGCAAGGGCTATAAGAAATTGTGAAAAACTGTAATGCAGTTATATTTTTTAAAACGGCCTTCAGGACTTTCAATTTGGTCATATATTTAAACAACAGAATTTGAGACAGTTTGGGTAATTATACAGACACGAGATATATAATTTGGTCATTATTAATTCCTGAAAATCATGGACAATATAGCTAATAATACTAATAGAAAAAGAAGATTAGTTTCATTTCATATTTAAACGTGATTTTAAATTTGCTTGGCTGGGATTGGTGTAAGCACTATGTGACTATAAACAATCCATACAATGAGAAAAACAAAAATGTCACCTTAAATTAAAAAAAAAAAAAATCGCAAAATATTTTTGAGACTTTCAAGAAGAAGACTGTTAAGTGAAAGAAACAAAATGCACAGTACAGGCTGCCTCTTGTTTTGGGTTTCCCTCCTGTTCTTTAGATCTGAGAAGCTGCCTGTGCATATCCTGTGGCTGTGGGCCTGGGGGTCAGCAAAGCCTTCTGCCATTCCTCCTTGAGATTTTTTGTCCTGCTATTGCAATTTGCAATATACTACAAAATACATTGCAATATACTACAAATCTCTATGCTAATATGAGCTAAAAGGATAAAATTCATACCCAAGTCAAGACTAAACACCTCCTAAAGAGGATTTTATCACAAGTAGGGAAGTCAGCACTCTTGATCATTTGATGCCTAGAGAGGCTGGAACAGAGCCTAGACAGAGTTAAAGGAATAAAGCAGGCATTCATTGAAAAGGCCTTTAAAGGATACACCTTGGGCACCACAGGAGCCTGGCTCTGTCTCCACCCAAGATGGACCCAAGATGGACAACTGATCACGAATCTTTACACTTTTATAAGTTTTAGTCCATTTACATATTGGGGTTAATTGTCCAATTACAGCTTCAAGTTATGATGTCCCATCCTCCTGGTTTGCTCTCCTCAATTTGACATTTTTATGCTGAGGCTGTAACAGTTGTCCTTGGTTCTCAGGCTGGAAAAGGATTATTTTGTCTAATTACCCTGTGAAGAGAACTTGCTAACAATTTATGTGAAGTTCAGAGTCACACACTAAAATATATGAAAACTAAAGTTAAGGCATCAAATCGAATGCCTGTTAAGTTCTGCACAATTCACAAAACAGATTCAATGGAGACTCTCATGCACTGAGGATTTGTCATCAGAAAAAGTAAAACAGAACTGAAACTTGAAAATGTCAAACTATTGTGAAGAACTGAAGAATTCTCCCTGTTTGAAAGCACAGTGTGGAAAAGGCATCTTGCTTTTACAAAGTAGCACCTAAAAAATCTTTCCTTGCTCTCACCTGGAAAAACATTCATGTTGCAACCTGAAAGGACTGCAGTCAGGGAATGCAAAGAGAAACTGAATAATTGAAGATTTACCATCATCCCCAAAGAGGAAAATTAGAAGGTCCTTGCTTTTCTTTCTGATAAGTTACGCTGATAGCTGAATACAATATGAAATGTGCAGAATTCATGTTTTGCAATGCAGTAGCTGAACTATAGATCTGCATGATAGGATAATAGGACCTACAAATTTTTCTTATTCAAGTTTTAAAAGACAATAATAGCATAAATACTTTCCTCCTGATAGAGCATGAATCATCTGTCCAAGGCCACATTGGATACTAATTAATATATTCCTCTTCTGCCACTCTTATGTTAGCAAGACTTCATGATAATCATTAAGTGAAAAAGATGCCCTGTGAAACCTTTCAGAAATATTTCAGATTATCAAAGATACCAGTAGCTGTAGCAACAGTGGTAAGACAACAAATGAATCAAACTTTTTCAATCTCTGCATTAATGTGAAATTTGAATCAGTTTAATAGTAATTCACTTTTTACCTAGCAAGCTGTCTGTTCCTTCTGTAAGGGTTAAATATTAATCTATTTTATAGTCCCTGAAAAGCAGCATCATTCATCTGCTTCTTGCAATAGCATAGCAGTTAATTTATTCAGTGCAAAAATGAAAATTGAGCATTAGCATACATTGAATGATAGAGAATGATATAACCAAAGTCTAATTTTATAGTTTTTATGGTTTGCATGGGAAAGGGTAGAAACAGTACAAATTCCCTTTTATGGATAGCTATGTCTTTTTAAAATCAAATTCAGATTTAATTTTTTACAGCTGAAGTGCTAGTTTCTTGTGATGAAGCCCACCTACTTGAAACATCTATTTTAGGAAGAGATGAATCACTCCTTGTTGTGCCTCTCTTTCTCTTGACTATGGATGAAACATAAGGGAATATTCATCTAAAAATAAGACATCTAATCTAAGCTAAAGTTAGGCCAGAGGAATCCTAGGATAACTCCCTAAATATGTAGTATCATTTATTGTTTAAAAAAAGGAAGTCATATTGAAAAAGTGGAGCACAAGGGACACGTTTTTAAGATGCATCTCTCAGCAGATATTAGGCATCTCAACACCTTTTGAAGTGAAAAGGCGCCAGAAATGCATCCAAAGCTGACTTGTGACACCTATAAATTCGATGTGCATTAGGTAGGGTGATATTGGTATTGCTGAGCTTTGAAGAAAAAAATAAATATAGATTGCAAATAAATCTGTAAAGGTATTTCACAACCCTGTGATGGCCCAGCCACCCAGAATCTATCAGCAGTTTGCATAACTGTTACCATGTGACCAACAAATAGCAAAGAAAGACAAGTGTGTTTTTACACAGAAGGCACATAAATGACAAGAGCTGCCAAGCAAAGAAGATAACACCAATGGATTGCAAATTGGCGGGATATCTTCCTGAAGAAAGAAAAATGGTGATAAGTGATATGGGAAGAAAGAGAGCAAAGAGAATAAAAATGTCAGACCTTTCCATGTAAGGACAAAGGAGAAAGAATAAATGGCCTGGTACTCTTCCTCTTTTTATTTCTTTTTTTGTTTTGTTTTGTTTTAACCATTGAGTACCTGGAAACCAACATTTCTGAAACTTGGATTACTGGATTGTTGCATATTACCAACTAGCACACTTAAACCCCAGAGTCTAGGCTTAAAGTGTCAAAAACCTGTGGTCACAGGGAAGCATGTGGTAAAATGATATCATTGATAGGATGCCCATGCTGTTCAGTAGCAGGTAATGAGACACACAAAGGCAAATCCATATTTTGAGGAAGACAAAGAGGCACAAAAATTAGTACATTCTTGTTTTGTATAGCCTTCCAATAACTTTTCTAAAGCAGCTGATGTCTTAGTTAAGAAGCTGAACATATAGCTCAGTGAAGTGGATCTTGCTGTTGAGTTGTACCTTAAAATACTAGTCAGTTTAAAAATGTGTGAGGCTTTATTAAACACATTTTTCAAACAGTTGCAGCTCTAGAGAGGCAGAGTTTAACATCCCTAGTGATTACAAAATAGCCACTTTCTATTTATTTGCCTTCATGCTTTGTGATCATTCACAGCTGCTAACACAGAGATGCAAGAAACAGTCACCTCCCTTACCATGAACAGGAATAAAAGCTTTTTCGTTACTCAAAGGTAACCTTTCTTAAAGAAGTCTGACTGCAGCACTCTCCTGACCCAGATGACCTGTGCCTGAACCATCACTAATTAACAATTTTTTATCTTATTATCATCACACTGCAGGATAGATGAGAGACTAGAATTTTTGCTGCACTTCTCTGCCTTTGGTAAAACCTATTATTTTAGTTAACTGTGTTACTGAAAGGGAAGGAAACATCCATTTGCCATAAAGAAATGGGAAGGCCAGGCCAAAAGGCCACAATTCTAAGTTGTGTTCACATTTATGACCCAGTGTGAAAATAAGGATAACTGGTTCAACAGGAAGCAGGGAGCAAAATGTCTCATGATGTTCTTGTTGCAAGCAAATACATTAGGTAATGTATGCATCAGGGAATTAGATATCACTGTGGTGGAAGTGTAGAGGACTTATACAGCACATTGACATCATATTTTAAAACAAAATTGACCAAGTTCACTCATTACAAAACATTTATATGCTAAAGTAGTTGTGAGTATAGAATGTTACATGACCAGATGCGTGGTCCTTGATGATTCACACTTGCTGGTGTTTACACTGCTCATATGCTCACTTAAAACATTTATCCATTGTGTCTGGTTGTGTTATGACAGTTTTATGAGGTACTTGTATATAATTGTTAGTTAAAACTACTTTAGGATGCTTATGTTTAGGTTCAAGGCACACTAATAGTCATTCTTTCCTACTTACTGGAAATGTTTACAGTTGATAGATGTCACAGGTCTCCTTGGCCGCACTGCAATTCAAACAGTGTAAATAAAAATTCCAAGATTTTGAAGTACAACATCAGCTCAGTAGACTCCTCAAAATTCTATTTTCTAGCAGGAAGCAAAGACTTGGTTTTCTGGTCACTATGTTAAATTATGAAGATCGAATGCCAATGATAATTTTGCCCTGAAAAAATTTTCATCACTAGATGCTGCTTGGATATGGTAAATGCAAAAATGCAGTTTCATTGCCTTGCTGTAGCAATCTTACATTTTTGATCAGTGCCATCATTCCCTCCCCCAACTGAAAAAAGGAAACTAAATCATAAAGCACCAGAAACATTCTTATGTTGGTTTTTTATTACTATAAACACATAGGAAATATAGTCTGCAGAGAAAGCAAGGTTGCTCGGTAATTAATTTTTTGTAGATACTGCTTCACTGGTCTTAGCTCAGTTCCCTGAGTCCTCTGGAAAAGCAGTTTCCATGAACCATGGTTTGGAGTCTGCTGCAAATTCGTACCTTTCAGCAGATGGTATGAACAGAAATTTGCTCATGTGTTAAATCTTTCTATTTGGTGTCACAATTCAGTCATTCCTCTTAGGGTTTTCCTTATGTCATGCTTTAACCCCTGACAGCAACCAAGTACCAGGCAGCTGCTCCTTCACTCCACCTTGCCCTGGCAGGGAGGAGAATTGGAGGGAAAGGACAAAGCTCATGGTTTGAGAGAAGAGCAATTTCATAACTGAAACAAAATATAATAGTAACAATAATGATAACAATTATAGCAATGATAATAACTACAATAATCTGATCATACCCATAATGACAATAATAATTGTAGTATTGAGAAGAGAGAGAGTAGCAGAACCCAAGAGAAACTAGAGATGCACAATACAATTGTTCTCCACTCCCTGACTGACAGCCCACTACCCAGCAGCACTTATGTCCTTTTTGGGTAACTCCCTCCAGTCTACATACTGGGCATGACATTCTGTGTTATGGAATATCCCTCTGGCCTGTTTGAGTCACCTGTCCTGGCTCTGCTCCCTCCCAGCTTTCTCTGCAACTCCTCACTGCCAGAGCACGAGATGCTGAACAGTCCTTGACTTGGGATAAGCACTACTTAGCAGCAACCAAAATTCCAGTATGTAATCAGCATTATTTTCATACTAAGTCAAAAAACCACAACACTACACCAGCTACTCAGACAAAAATAAACTCTGTACCGTTCAAAATGGAGACATCCTGGGATTTATGTGGAGCAGATTGGCTACAGAATACTGCTTAGAAGTGTATGTCTCTAGGGCCAAGGTAAACATATTTTTCATATTTGATAGCTTTTTTGTTAGAGAATATATTTAGATATGACTGGAGCACAGATCTTAAGCCTTTCTAACAATCAATTGCCCCTGTGCAAAAAATCAGGTAAGTCCTTGTCAATAAACCAATGTACCTGCCTTAAAAAGGAAGTTGTATAGTAGCCCATCCTGTCACATACTGTTCTGCTGTCTTTTACTGAGTACAAGAGATTTTCATTAGTATTCATTCATATACACCAGTAAGCATTCAGGAAGACAAAAACAAAATAAATTGAGAAAAGGCTGTAAAACAAATCTGTTCAGATCTTGAACAAATCCGTTAATGTTGATTTTGATCTTCCAGTGCTGGGGCTGCCTTTACCTTTTGATTTTATTTTCAAGCTTTGCTGTCCTTGGGGTTCTCCTATAGGAGTAGCATTTTGTGACACAATTTATGAAGGTATCTGCATGCCTTGACAAGGTATCTGTAGCAGTCTGCCTGGGAGGGGAATGCACCTGGAGCAATTCTCCAGCTGGACAGCAGCCACATATGGGGTGTTCCAGACTAGGGGCTACAACAACTGCTGAGTGCTTCCACTCTGTCTGAAGTACACTCTGAGCTTTCCTCATTAAGGGCTTGGCACCTAGACAGTTTTCCCTTTTCTCTTATCACCACTCACTTTACCTCAAACATATACACAAACTGTACCCACTTTTCACTGGTGTGCATATGCATGGTTATAAAATGTGCTTCTGAAAACTTACATTGATATACTTTAATAAACAACAATCATTAAAGTCAATCTTACCTTAGAAATGGGTTGAGTGCCTGGAACTTGCTCAAGCTCATTTTGACTCTGCCAGTGTCCAAAAAATACACTGATCCAGAAACAAGACTGAGATCAGTTTTTTCACAGTATTCAGGAGTAATGCTTACAGGACTCAATGTCTGAAACATTGAATTTGTTGGAGAACACATCCCTGCCATAATACAGAAAAAACCCCCAAACTCCACCAAATCAAAATTTCACTCAAAACACATTCTAAAATTTCATTGATTTACATTCATAATACTGGAAAATATTATATATTTCTTCCTACAGTCAATATTTCTGCTTGTCCCAATAAATCCAGCTAAGCTGAAATGGGACACTTGATTACCCCAGCACAACATGGCAACTTTAAAGAATGATTGTGCCAAGCAATTACTCATAAAACCTTTTTCTGTGCTGTCCAGATAGGAAACATCTCTTCATCAGAGAAGAGAGAATGCCAGAGGCTCATAAGGTCAGTGCTGCTTTTCTATTTTTTTTTTCACTTTTAAAGACATTCTCTTGTATACAAAGCTTGCTGGCTTGGCATAGATACAACATGTGCTCTTATGATATAGAGAGGAAATCTGTCTGCTTGTCTCAGTGTTTATATTTATACAGTCACTGCTCAGCCCTAAAGCTGTTCTTCAGATCTCTAGCTAAAATAAATGTCACACACTGCTGAATTATTATAAAAATAATTCTGTTTATTTACAAATATGACAACAAGCTGGTAACTTACTGAGATTCTTGAAAGGATTTTCAGTCTTTACAGAGATATGTTCCAGCTAGCCTATTTCCACTCTCCCTGAATACCATATTCTAAATCCAGCTATTAGCCACTTGCCAATAGATGTGTCCAGTCTTAGTAGCTATGTATTATGATGGATATAAAGAACATTATTAGGTATTGGGAAAACACTCTTAATGAAAGAAAAAATTGCTCAATCCCCTGTCTTTTTATGACTGTACTTGGAAGCAACTTTTATCTCATCTTCCAGGGTGCAGTAGGATTAAACCATGATGAGAAAATGAGAATAAAAATACAGAATGAGATTTAAAATTAAATAGTGTATGTTGACAATGCAATATGATAAGAATGAAATGCAGGATATTATTGCTTAGTGCCAGTATTTTACTATGCAAGATCTATTTTTTGCACATTTAACAAAGAGGATCCATTTCCCAATACACACATTTCTTTCAAAATCTGCAGAACTAGGAAAATATTTATCAATGCCCAAATAAATACAAAAGCAATCTCTTCTGTTTAAAACAAAGGTATTTGTTCCGTATTTCTCTTGGGTAATTAAATGAGCAAGAAGAAATTGCCACAAGAGAGAGTCAAAGAGACAGAGCACATGAGATTGGGAAAAAAAAATCTAATTATTGAATTATTGTTTACTTAAATATTTTGGAATATTCAATATGACTTTGTCTACAGTTCTACGTCTGACTCATTCCAAAATATTTCAGACAGTGAAATAATTTCATTAAATATTTCCTCTAGTGATTCCAACCAATATATAGATAAGTAGACTGACTAATTTTAATGTATATCAGCCAGTATTGGTAAATCTCTTCTGCAGTAACTGGCATGCAATATTCACATTTATAAAGAGGAGAAGTAAACAGCTGAGTAAGGTAAGTGTAAAAGAAGAGAAGGACCATATTTCTGACAGCTTTCTTTCCTGTTTTGTTTTTTTTTTCTAACCAACTTGTATAAATTATCAGCACGTGTACTTTGAAATGTATATGAAGTGTTATTAATAGTTATGAACACAATTGAGGGATAGTAATAAATCTACATACAGAATCTCTATGTTGAGCCAAGGCACATTTACAAAAGCTTTGTCCTATGTTCTTCAAAAGATAGAACTTTCTGAGGGATTATGAAATCTATTCAGTATAAAAGCCCTTCAGGAGTTCAAAACATTGAGCCTTAAAGAAGGTGCAGGTAGCTCATTATGAAGTAGATGTACTCAAAAAGAGACACAGAAATGCATGAAAGTTTATTTTCTCCACATAGCAAGATGGCAAAAGGTGTAAGGTATACTCTCAATTTATAGTGAAGGAGTTTCAGCAGGTATAAAGGCCTTTTCCTCCAAAAATGATTATTAGCATGCAGAAATCACATAGGAGCACTAACTACATTGCACTGTGTATTCTTATTTAGAACAAGTAACCAGAATAAATTTGAAAAAGTGAGGTGTACATATCAACATCAGTCACACTTTGAGCTCTTTCTGGTGTTATAAATAAGGATTTTACATTGCACTGTCCAATAATATTAGTAAAGCTGTTTGATGAAAACTAGATATTTCCATCTAAAGTCAAGGGATTTTAGCAGATAGGATCATAAGTCATCCTCTCCTTCTCCCTTTAATGAACTCATCACCATGATACTTGACAGCCATATTAAAAACCACAGAAGCCAGAAAAAACCAAATCCCTGAACTGAGTAGTTCTTCAGCTTCTGCCTCCAGCACTATTTCATGCCTTGAATGTAAGAATGTAGTAGATTGATTTAGATTTTCCCACCCAGCTCCCCACTTTGCACAAACTGGAATTACAAAGAGAAACATCTTGCCTTGGTGTGTGGCTTTGTGCTCCACACTGGGAGCCCACACTTGGGACAATGTCAACAGCTGCAGAGGTTTTTGGTAACTTCTGCAGAGAGATTTGCTTCATTCCCTTTTCCAAACTTTGTGAATTTCTACAGATCTCAACTCTGTAAATTAACAAGAGCTCTTTTCATAATTCAACTCTACTAGTGCAAATGTGAAGTTGTTGAGGCATTGTGTTAATCTTCTAACACTGAAATATAATTTAAGAAATAATTCCCCACAGAATTCAGGTATGAACAGATGAATTAATGTGAAATGTAGTTAGGAAAAAAAAAACAAACCTAAAGAATAATGCTAGTTACTAAACTGAGCTCTGGAATAGAGGTGGTGGGGAAACAGATATCACATTCATTTTGAAATTAGTTACCATATTATCAAATAATTAAACAATCCAACAATACAATTGCACTCACGTAACAAAAGAAAACAAAGGCTTTTCATTATTTCTCTTTTGAGTGGAGTTCAACACCCCAATTGGATATCTTTGACCTCATTTAGATCAACACTTTAGCTGTCCTTCTATTCAAAGGAGCTCTGGATGCTTTGTCCAGATTACAGTCTTCTAGCAAATGTGTCTAAAAAATGTGATGGCCACTGATACCTGGTACTCCAATAGAAATGAAAAAAATATAATGTGTCATAAATATATTTTTCTTTTCACAAAAAGGAATCTGAGGGTAGTAGTAATTTAGATTTGCTCTGTCTCGTATAAATCAACTTTAGTTTTCCATAGTTTGGCAAATGATAACATCTAAAATAATTTATGAGAAGGGACAATGCATTTAAGTTGTTGCAGCATTTTTCAGAGAATTTCAGAGATAACAATAGTTCTTGTGTGGAGAAAGGGGAAAGAAAAAAGCCTTTTGACTACACTAGAGTACAGAAAAACCTTATACAGTTTAAAAACAGGAAAATGGTATTTCCTGGATGCCAGAGATAGCAGTGGAAAACAGATGCCTTGGGATCTGCCCACACATCAGCAAAAACATCAGGCTTTCAGCCACAATAAATTACTGGTGTTAGATTGGCTTCAGAAAAAAAAAAAAAAACAACCAAAACCAAATAAAACAACTTATCTGTGCTTGTAATTTTCAAACCGGATTTTCCAAAGGGGCAGAAAAAGTCATCAGCACAATGAGTCAGCGTCAGAAAGCTCAGGGGAAAGTGCTTCTCCCCAGGTCCCATTAAAAGAAGTTTACACACACCTTCTCCTAATTAGGCCAGCTTTTCAGTTCTGAGGTTGAAACTATTGATGGTATAAAAGAGATCCTAATTACCTAACTGTTTCTTTGGCTAAAAACATGAACTATAACCTCTAGAAGTATTTAGACCCATACTAACAAAGAAGACAAAAAAATTATAAAGTATGATGAAGGTGTTATTTTTACAATAATTGAAATCAATTGACACCTTGGTTGTATCAAGTGAAAAAACAGATTCAACTAGTATTGACACTTCAATTTTTCTTCTGATGGGATTATAAAAATGCAAAACCATTTAAAACAATTATGTGACATAATTCTTATGTGAAAGAGGGACATGGGGAAAAGTTACTAGTTTGTGTGTTAGCTGCCATTCCTCAACTAAATTTAGAACACAAACAGTAGAAAATTATTATGGACAAATTTTAACCTGGTATTAAAACAAAGAAATATTAATTCATGTCAAAGCTGCAAAAATGTTGACAGCTTTTTATTTGAACTTCTAAAACATCAAACTCTTTTCAACTCAGGACTTTCTTTACGTCTTTACTGATGAACCCAAGTGGAATTTGAAAATAAGTATGAGAATTTCATAGCCAATATTAAAAATTCTGTTTGAGAGCTCATAGATAGAGAAATCTGTAAGTTTGTATGTAATCTCTGTAATTTTCTTATATAACTCATGGTTAAGAATACAGTGCAGCAGATTTTGATTTTGTAAACCACAAAACAGGCTTTGGTCTTGCAGTTAAGGAGATACACTGATATTCCTACAAACTACTACAATAGTTCCTTTTAATTGAATGAGAGCCTGCTGAGAAGAGAGAGGCAAAACAGGTTGGAGATGTGCAATGTAAACAGAAGCTTGCAGAAATACAGGCTTTTTGAAAAGATTCACTGTTATTGCCTCAACTACTTTAAAAATAGACAAGTGAACAAAGAACTAACATATGTAAAATCTTACAATAAAGTGCGATTGAGTCGTTTAGAAGCAGTAATACAGCAGGAAAGCAGCCTGCAGCCAGCAAAGTGCTGCACAGTGGGAGGCTTATCCCAGCAAACAACAATTCACACCTGTTAATTACTCTGAATGGGCTTGTACACAATGCTAGGCATGGCATTTATCCATTGTTTGGAGCAATACTAATGTCATCTCTTACAGTATTGTTATAAGAGAAATGAAAGCTTAACATGACTCATCTCCTTGCAAATCATCAATTAACTCATCATAGCATTTGCCAGAGGACCCTTAAAGATTCAGAATGATAAAGCTATGTAAATACTATGTATTTCAGGTTTGCTGACAATTATGATAAACCTGTTGATGTTGAGGTTGCATAAACACTATATTTCAGGTAAATTCCTATTTAAACCATCATTAGTTACTTAAAGTCTAAAACACATGTTTGTACCAATAATAATTTTTAAAACCTCACAGAAGTTTTACTTACAATTCAATCCTTTTCTAATAAGAAAACATGTCAATTAAATTTGAAAGTTTTAAAACAATGTTCAAGTAATTTGAACACAAGTCAAAATATAGCCATTTAACTTGACACACTTGAACAACTCAAGACCTTTATAATTTCATTCTAGTTTTTCATGCTAATGCATGAGTAAACTCAAACTGAAGGCATGAAGTATTTTGGGAATTCTTGCTTCATCAAAATTATTTAACTAAAAAATACCTTTTCTACCTGTATATCTACTTGTGTACCTAAAACATTTTTTGAGCAGCATTATCAATCCTGTCCTTAATACTAAACATTAACACACTCACTCTCCCAGCAGCTCTGAAGGTGGTTTCAGTACTGAAGGATTATAAAAATATCGTCTCTGCTATTTATGTGTTCAAAGAGTTCAGGCTGGATATACTCTCAGGCATTCTGCACATTAAAAATAGTAAACTATATAATCATATTGAGAAACTCTTTAAGACAAATAGAAGTCTCAAAGGAGACAACACACACACAGGGACTAAATAAAAATTTGATGTTTATACAGACTCTGAATATGAAGAGTGAAGTGAAGTGAACAAAGG
>VWYP01030544.1:18203-45970 GCA_013400435.1 Pycnonotus jocosus | reverse complement strand
TTTTTTTTTTTTTTTTTTTTTTTTTTTTTTTTTTTCTCTGCAACTAAAGACAGAGTACTATAGGAAAGTTTAGAGAGCTTTGCTTTGCCACCACAAGTTATTTACTGTGCTCCTCCAAAATACTCTGCTACTTCATTGAGAAAGCACATGAACCATAGTTGAACAAGACTTGGACAAATTCTTGAATGCCTGAGTTTTAATTCTGACTAAGAAATTTACTTTGTAATTTAGAAGAAGTATTTAACAGCTTTATATATTGAGTGTCTTATCAGCAACATAAAAATATTATCAGTTAACAGCTAAATATAGGTTCACAACATCTAATTAGACAGGGTATTTGGGTAGTGTTTTGGTATCCACTAACATGTCTTGATTTATGTAATTTATTTAAATTATTTCAATTATGAGTTTAAAGAATTGTCAGCAAATCAACAAATTATCAAAAATAAGAGCTGGTTGAAAATGCACCTTGAATTTACTGTCAGGACAAGGTAACTCTGCATTACTGTACTTTGAAGACAGAAGTGATGTTATAGGTTAGATGATTTTATGGGCAATAGGAAAAGAGCCTTCCTCCAAAGGTTAGTGCTGGCTAAGTCAATGGTCACCTATGTGAAGGATGCCAGCAGAAACCTGACCATGAGGGAGAGGAAGCCCAGCCAGCAAAGGTGACATGTGCTTTACATGCAGAGCTAATGCAAGGCAGGGCAGAGAGTGGGTGGCATTGCAGAGTGTTTGCTCACACTGTGACCAGGAGTCTTCCTTTTCTTTATGGACAGAGAGACTGAGAGTAAGAAAATATATGTGGTGGGGGAGCAAAAGTGTATAAGATCAAAGCAATTTCTGCTTTAGTGCAAAAAGGAGAGAATATTTGCTTCACAGTGTAGGGAATATGCTAGAAGTGGGATAGTTATGCTACCTGGCCAGTAGCATGATCATTTGCTTTGCTGACACAAGAAGCTAAGCTTTCTTCCTGCTGGTGTGCTTGGCTGCTTTCAGGACAAATAGGAAATTTGTTTTGGCACTCCTTTATATGGGTGCAGTGGAAGGAAAAGCCCCTGTATAACATCACCATTTCCCAGAGCACCTATGAACAGGATAGGGTTTAGTTACACAAGTTTATGTCAGGCCTCCAGCTAGTCTTCTTTTTAAATTTATTGTGGCGCTCACCATTCTGTGCTTCACTGATTATACACTCCATAAATATTTGTCCTTAATACTAGATTGGTCTTGATTTTTTAGGAAAGAGATTACATGAAAAAGATTTCTTGACAGGCTAATCTATCTGTGACAACAACAGTGAAAAATACCATGGTTGATTCTTTGTGATTTTATCTCAGTTGCGGGAAAAAAAAAGGTCTCAGAAGCTTAAGGTATGAATCTGTGTGAGAATATATATATATATATATATACACACACATATATATATATACACATATATATATATATACACATATATATATTCTGATATTTTAGAGAAAAAAATTTGGCTCTATATGCTCACTACTTTTTGTCTAGCACCACAACTAAATTTAATGCTACTTTGTCTTTTTTGGGGCTAAGCTGTTTGTACCACCAAATTCATTATTTAGAGAACTGAAAGGGAAAAGATATTTTTGAGAGCTTTGTGAATATTTTCTTTTGTTTTAAAATAAGCTATTAGCCCAATCCAGAATGAAATAATAGTTTTATGTCCCTAATAATTTTATTATTTCATTAAAGGTTGCCATTTATCCCCAAGTGCAGGGGAAGTAATATAGGTTATGCCATTAAACTCAGTAGTTTTAGGACCTGTCTTTTAGAATCTTTGAGAAACAAAAGCCAGATGTTGTGCTTCTCTGAAGATTTTTGAAAAGTATAATTAATTAGAAGTACCTTTTTATTACTATATTTTATATCTATTTTATATTAAATTATTGGGATAATAGTTTTGAAAGGCATTAACGATAACCTGTGACCTTCTGAAATCAGTGGAAGTTCTGTGTTCCTTATGGCCAATATTTCATCAACATTGAAGGTTGCTAGATGTTGTTTTTCAAATACTTTAAAGAGATATAAATACTTTAAACAAAATGTTTAAATACTTTAAACAAAACTGCAAACTGAGTGACAGAATTACATACTGGAACATTAGGCCTGGTGAAAGCCACCTTGCAAAGTTGATATAACAAAATATAACTGTTACTGTTGATTTTGAAACAAGTTAAAAGATGTGTACAGCACTTGTATTTTTCTGATTTCATAGCTTATGACCCTGGAAAATCATGATGCAAAATGTATTTTATGGAAGTCAGATATTTGCTTCAATAAGCTGCAAATATCTCACAGGAGGAGGGAAAGGTTATTTTTGTATCAGCAGAAAGAAACAGTTATCAATTATCCATATTATCCACTGCAGCTCTACAACAGAACTTAGCTTGGAAACTGAAAAAAACCTAGTTCAAAACTCACAAACAAGTTTTGAATAACCTTCAGAAATCTATAGTTTGCCTTTTTTGCTAGACACTAGGTCCAAGAAAAATGAGAGGGATTTATAATACAAGTTTGATTTATGTTTCCATTTATTTTACCAATGGAAAGGTGAGACTAAAGCTTGAAACAGAATAAAATTTACAGAATTAGGTCTGAGGTTAGTTCTGAAGCCAGCTACAATGGAAATTCTCTCCTCTAGATGTGACCCACTGATCTGGTTGCTGAAACTTTTGTGAATATTCCACTATCAGCCCAGTTAAAAACTTAACCCTGAAAGAACAGTTTCTAAAGAAAAACACATTGGATTCATGCATTTGGAATAGTTGTGGTATTAATAGACATTTGATATTATCCAAAGATAAAAGTGAATTGGTTGTTTCATCAAGTTCAAAGATATCCTGTGTATCATATATCATCCTGTGGTGAGCTGCAGTGAAATATACTACTTTTAATCACTATTTTATTGTTTCCTTGAAATCTTCGTGACTATAGCTGTAAGGTGTGGGCTGACATATTTACACATTGGGAGGAAACACACACCTGGAGTTTGTGAAGTAAAAGACATAATCAACACCTAGGTAGTAGAATTGCTCATCAAACTTGCAACAAGTGAACTGCAGAGCGAATTGTTTGTTTCTAGAAGAGTATCAAAATAGCTCTGAGATTTCTAGACATGAGAAATGCATGGGAAGTGTTCTTTTCCTGGGTATTTGTTGCACATGCTAATCACTTGCACAAGGTGCGTGCATTATTTCTTATCTGAATATGATTAGGTGAATTTCGAAAACAGTATTCTCTTTTCAAAAAATCCTCAAAAATGAATTTATATACATGTGATTATTTCTTTAAAAGAACTGCAAAACTGAGTTTAGATTTGGTACAAGAAGAACAATAAAATTAATATTAAATGCGTGGAAAGGAATTAAGTATAATTATATGATAATTGGATTATTTTTTCTGTACACATGTGAAGATTAAAAACTGTGTCTATATGTATACATTTATTATTACTTCCTTTTTATAAGACTGTATGTAGAAATTAGTACTGAGATTATTTTAAGAAAACAAGAATGATGTCATGTTCAACTCCCAAAGAGAAGTAATTTGGATTCCATGAGATTATAGAAAAGTAAGATAATATAGGTAAAGAAGACAAGGGTGGAAATGTAAGGAAATCTTAAATTATTCAAGACCCTAAAAATGAGGCAACTGTGTCAATTTTATAAGGCCATAACCAGCAGGAAAATTAAAGTAGAGGGTGTTTTGACCAAACCAGCAAGATTAAAAGCGTTTTTGAGTGATCTCAATGAGAACAAGATACATGTCACTGAAATGAAGTGATATGAGTAGCTGTTTGTCAAGGTATGGGCGTTTACTGCACTGTAATCTAGGAGAAGGAAGTAGTGAAAAGGCAAAAATCTGATGGTTGTAACAGATTGTTTGCTGGATGAATCTATGACTCTTTGGTTGCAGGGCCAAGTGATGACTGAAAAGAACTAGACTGACAAAGGAGTTAAGTTAAAAATCAGGAAAAGTTTAAATGATGGGACTTTAATTATGCTGAGGTAGAGGTTTACTTTTCAGGGAGCCCCTGCAGGGAATCCTCAACAAATGGGGGGTCTGGGCAATCACCAGCCATACCAAGTTTAACAGTGCTGCATTCTGCACTGGGACAGGGCAACCCTGGCTGTGTGCATAGATCAGAGAATGAGAGGCTGGGTTACAGTGTCATGGAAAGTGTCCTGAAGGTCCTGGTCAGTGGCAAGTTGAACATGAGTCAGCAGTGCCCTGGCAGCCAGGAGGGTGAACTCTGTCCTGGGGTGCATCAGGCACGGTATGACCAGCCAGGCAAAGGAGGAGATTGTCCTGCTCTGCCCTGCACTGCGGCTGCCTCACCTTGAATACTGTGTGCAGTTTTGGGTGCCACAATATAAAAAGATATTAAATTATTAGGGAGGTTAAGCGTAGATATCAAGAAAATATTTTTCACCCAGAGTATGACTGAGCACTGGAATGGGCTTCCCAGGGAAGTGGTCACAGCACCAAGCCAGGCTGAGTTCAAGAAGGGTGTGATTCTTGGGATTGTCCTGTGCAGGACCAGGAGCTGGACTCGCTGATCCTAATGGGTCCCTTCCATCTCCACATCTTCTGTGATTCTATGATATTCTATGATTATGATGCAAAACTATTGACAGTTCATGGAAATCTCTTTTAACACAGATTCCTTAATCCACTTGTTTTCAAACTACTTATGATAGCATCTTAATTAGGATCCATTAAGATTTTATATGATCTAGTGCTTTGCATATGAGTCATAGAATTTTAGAACAACAGCTGGAGACTGCTGATACTTTAAAAAAACTCACAAAAGGTTGCAATGAACAGACTTAAATGATTAGTTAAAAATGCCAAAGGAAAGATTTTGGAGATGGAAAATAATCCCAGAATCTGAGAAGAGCTATGAACCTTTTCCTCCTCTTGGACTTCTAAACTCCAAGATATTCAATGTCTTTTGTTATTTTCATTCAGAATTCATTTTCATTACAGAAATAACTAAAAAAATATTTCAAAAGAAAAGCTAGATTCTAAATAAATTTTTAAACTTTTTGAATTTCCTTCAGTCTTCCTGCCAGTAAATGAAAAATATGATACAGATGCAGTTACGGGGTAAAATTTTGTTTAGCTGCCTCTGGTGCCATGGCAGTAGGTGGTCATTGTCCCTTCAGCTGAGCTGGCAGAACACCATGTGAAAAAAAATCAGACCTCTTGGAGTGCTGCTATTTCTGTCTTTTTAGGTTTAGCAGTGCTGGATGTTTGACAAGATTGAGGATCTGCATATTTCACAGCTTTATATTTTTCCAAGAGTTGCATTTATTTTAGTTGTTATAATGCAGAAACTCACTTTAGAAAACAGGTGATTGGAGATCAGTTTATATAACCAAATCTTATGAGTCATAAGGACAACCAGGGACTTTCCTTCTAAAGAACAGGGAGCTGAAAGAATATGTTATATCTTTTATGCAAATCTTGTGTTGGCAACTGTCTCCATAGTGAGATTCTACATACCTGTGAATAAGTAAAATTTATTATTGCATTTTTATTTTTCAGAATTTGGATGCATGGTCTATAATCATAATTCTCTGAGATTTTCTTTCTGTGGAATCTCCTTTCTGCCAATATGCTGTAACTGGATTCATGTTTTTAATGACAACTTTCCCTTGAAATCAGGTCACTGATGGTAACTACACAACACTATTACTTTTCCATCATTGCTTTGATCATGTAATTGAATTCTGTCTTTCTCCCTCTCATCATGTTAAGGTTTGCCACATTTGCCACAGAAGAGAAAAGCTGGAGACCGTTATACTGTTTATAATCACAGACCAATATTTTGAATCATGATGCATTTGTTTAGAGAGATAAATAGATTATTTAAATTTAAAATGATGAATCAAAGATTAGAAGTACTGGTTAAAATAAGAAATTTTTATCAAAATATATGATCTTTAGAAGAGAATTCAGAGACTAAAACTCCCCCTAAATAGTTAAGGATGGCACTACCATATTGAGGGTGAAGGGTGGTTTGCAGTACACAGCACTGGCCTATGGCAATAAAATAATTTATGCTGAATTGTGCAGCTTTGGGTGAGCTGAACTGTTGCTGCTGTTTCTATTTCTGACCTATCTTTTCCTTTTGAGTGTTTCCTATACAAGGGAAAGGTGTTGTTGCATTGAGAGCAGAGTAACAGGATGTCAGCACAGAAAGAAAAGAAATGCTGGTGAAAAATATTTTCTGTAAATGATTAATGATTACAAATTTTTTTTGAGCTGAGATTTCAAAGTTCAGAGAGATAATTAGGGCCCTGTAAAGAATGTAAAATTACATCTGCATAAAGAAAAAAAGTTTTGATGATTCTTGTGCAACATTTATACCTAGAGAGATTATATAGCAGTGTCAAAAGACTTAAAACTTGTGATGCTGTCTATTATTCATTGGATGTCTGCATTACATACATAGGAATGTGCAACCTATGGTCCAAAGAGCTTTGCTGTCTTGTTCATGATTAATGATTGTGGTATTCATGCAGAATTGAGCAGCTTTCAGTTTCAAAGAGCCGTATCAATAAAACAGATCCTCAGTGAGAAAAAACCCAACAAAAATAAAAGCATTGACAATAAGGCCTGGTAAGTTCTATAGTTTTGTTGAGGTTTTTTAATTCGTGTAGTTCTTGAGAGGAGTTTTCTTGGGATTGGGTAAAGTATTGTTGAATTCTCAGCTGGTTATGGTAGATCATACATTTGTGTTTCATTTTTCAGCTGCTGCCCCACCTGTTGTGTGTGCTTCCTTAATCATCAGGTTGCCTAGAGAAAGACAGTCCTGGGGAATACCATTTTAGAGACCATTTGGCAGAAAATCCTTCACTTGTGTGCAGAATCATGTTCCTTTCTCAAACTCAGGTTCGAGGTAAGCCTCCTCTCCTATGATTAGACAAGGTAATTGTGCAGATAGCTGTAACTGCACTGACAGATTTAAATTAAACACTCCATTTGTGCGAATTATAATGGGTTTTTGTGTCTTCTTGGCACAGGCCAGACATTTATCAGTGACTATACTAAATACAATCACAAAAGTTATAGAGAAAAAAACCACATAAATGTGCTATATTGACAGAAAGGCTCAGTAGTGACACAGAAATTCCTGTTCCCAGATCAAGAAATGAAATATGATCTACTGTACTGTCTCGATCATCTTCATTAAATCCATTAACAATTCACAGCAACAACTATTAACAGTGGTCAGTATTCTTGCATGAATTATAACTGTAGCATTTGTCATGGTTATTTTCTATAGCTTTTGGGTTAAAATAGCTATTTTTGAAATAATCTGCTAAAATTAACCAGAAGAAAATGAGAACATACAAAGACCTTGAATAAAATTCCAGTATTAGGGACAAACATTTGCTATTGATTTTTTCAGGAACAGGTATTTCACAATTAATTAATTATGCCAGGCTTTAAGTTCCTATATCCTACTAACCAGGGAAAATGGGACTGAACAGGAATGTTTTAAATTTTAAATCGTTCTTGAGGGTCATCTCATGATTTTTATTTGGCTAAAGGCAGACAATTTTCTTTGTGGCAGTATCAGTGAGAGATTACTTATGCAAAGTTTCTTATTTCAGTACAGAAACTTAATGTTGTGGCTTAATTGCACCTGCATACTTAATACCAAGTGGATACAAATCAATGTAATTTAATCCAGAACATAGTTAAGGAAGCATCATAGAAACTACATTAAGAGTGATCAAAATTTAAATGAAGAAAGATATCAAGGCTCTCCATTCATGGAGCACTGTTCTGAAGGTAGCTCAAAGGTTGTTGTGCTGAAAGGGCGAAAAAGTGATCAATTTCATGAGAGACATATTTCATTAAAAGAAAACAACATTAAAAATATCTGTAAAGCCTGCTTTCCTCATAAACCATTTGACAGATGTTTATGCAGTTTTGTGAACAATCTTTAACCATCAAGAAAAGTGGTTGCCATCCCTTTTCCCTTCTTGTGTTCACAGTAGCACAGTGGGTGAAGTTGGGTATGGTGCATATTTGCCTTTTGATAAAGATTGGCTTGGACAGCCCAGATGGGATTGTTTGCCTTGGTTGCATTGGAGAGAAAAGAACAAGGCCAGAGGGTGTGGAATCTAAAAAGCTGGAATAGGAAACAAATTAGTTTGGTTGCTGGAAGGGGCCGATCACTTCCTGAGTAGAACTGATGAGCTGCCAAGGACTGTCATAATGAAACATGCCAATGCCTCCTGGGGGACTGTGCTGCAGACTTCCCTCTCAACATGCCTTCGAAGGAATTTTGAACAGTCTGATGCTAGACAAATTGGTTTTGCTCTGCTGTTCCCCTTTTGTTGTAAATGCCGGAGTTATTTATTAGAAAAGGCCTAGGACTTTGACATTTTTCTAATGTAAACTGTAGTGGCTTATTCTGTTTGAATCAAATTTTATATATGCCTTGAATTGGCAAGACAGAGTGTGAGGCTTTTATTTTATGCCTGAACTATCAATTAGTCAAACATTAAAAGGAGTTTAAATAGAAAAGGCTAGATAGATACCACAAACAGATTTTTTAGTTGCTTAAATAAAAAATATTTCTATTTAAAGACACCTAATTAATAAATTTGGATCAGAATGTCATTTTAGCTGAAATATTTTGGTTTTTAGCATCTTTTTTGATGCATCTGTAAAGAAAAAATATTTATAGTTTCACATCATTTGTGGTTGTGCTAATAAAACTTATCTGTCAGAATATTTTAGGTATACTATTAGTGAAAAGTGCTATGTATTCAGAAGTTAATTTTTTGTTAATTTCACCCCCACTTTTAAAAATTCCTGTAGATATGATCATTTATCCTGTGGTGCTAGTTCATACCTGGACTTTTTGTTTGCCCCCAGATTTTTTGTCAGTTTGTAGTAAATTGTTTTCCAGTTAAAAATTTTGAAATTTTAATGTATTTATTTTGATAATGAGTCTATAGAGATGATGATTTAGGTAGAAGATTAGCTTGAATTTGTTTGTACTGGTATTTAGAATAGTATTTTAGATAATAGTAATCTGAAGTAATATAAACAGTTTTGTACAAAGTGGAAAATAATTTCCTTGTATTTTGTACTTGGCAAGGACTAGAAGATTAGAGAAACTGTTAATTTTGGATTGTAAAACATGCAAAGTAAAGTAGATACTGAAGAAGATTATGTGAAATGAAATAAATCCCTGGCCTTGTATTTGTCTCTTTCTTGTAGCCTGAACAGAAGATTTGTGTAGTCAATAGAGACAGCATTGTCAAAGAATCAGTTATTTAAATACAGCTAGAGATGTCTTAAAAACATTCTTCAGCTGCAAAGTAATTACTAATTCCACTATTACTAATCCATTACTAATTCTACTAATCCTACAGTAGTAAATCTATCATCCCATTATAAGCACAAATGGTTTAGTGTCTTTGCTATTAATGTCTAACCCTAGGCCTGGATGATCTCATAAAAAAGAGACAGTTTAGAGATGAAGCTGAATATTCCATAATTTATTACTATTTTTTTTTGTATGTAAAATGCTGTACTTCTCGAAACAGAATTAACTATAGAAAAAGTAGAATTTCTGCTCCACTATCTGTTCAAGAAAGGCATTTTATTTATTCTCTGAGTCTAACCTGATTTATCTGAGGTTTAAACTATTCTCAATCTTTTTTGTGTCACGTTTACAAAACCCAAATTGATTCTATAAGTTACTATAAACAATATCACAAACACTTCAAATTTTCATTAAAAAATACTTCTTTTGAGTCAGTTTTTAGAAGGTTTTATTTAGTTTCAGAAAAAATCCTATGCATCTCTGTTTCTTCTGCCTCCTCTGACACCATTAAGGCTTTGATATGGCTCTCAGGTTTCATCCCAGTTTGAGTGCATTGCTATAGTTTCCTGTCAGAAGAAAAATCTGCAGAGCTCACCAGTACTGAAGACTCCTGAGACTTTCCTTCATTGGCTGAGCATATTTATCTAGTGCCTCTTAGGTGCTGTGGGCTCTACTGCTGAGTCTCCAAACAGATATCCAGGAGGGAGTGAGCTTCCACTCTGAGCTTCCACGCTTCCCCCACGTTCTGTACCGTATCTGCCAGCTTCATGGTGATGTTTCAGCAGGTCCCATGTGGCACTTGGTGCTCATAAGTGAGAAGCTGAAGTCAGCTTTTGTTTTGATTTATGCACCAGGGAGCCAAAGTTTGCAATCCATGATGATAACTATATTGTGGGTTTGTGTAATTAAAAGGCTTCTATGTCTCCTCGGCGATGACTTCAGACACTTCATTTCTTTATTTTCTGTTCTCTATCACCATAACCACAATTTCTCACACTAACTGTAAAAACTAATTTCTTTCACTTACACAGCCAGAAAATTTTGTCCAAGAAGAATCAGCATCCAGGGATGATGAAACAAAGCATTATAGCTGCATGATAAGAGCGTAGAGTAAATTGGAACTTTGTTGATGCAATCTATCAAATATAGTTTTTATTTTCTTCCCCCCCTTTTTTTTTCTAGCACTGTCTTTAATATTATTTTGTTTTCCTTGAATGATATTGAATTTTTGTAGACCAGTTTAACCCTAGACAATAACCAAGCCACACACAGCCACTCATTCACTCATTCTCCCACCATCAGGGAGAGGGAGAACCACAAGGGAAAAAGGTAGAAAACCCATGGAATAAGATAAAGAAAGTTTAATAGAGAAAGCAAAAGCCACACAAAAGCAAAGAAAACAAGAAATTAATTCACTGCTTGTCATGGGCAGGCAGGTGTTCAGCCATCTCCAAGAGAGCCCCATCATGTGCAGTGGTAACTTGGGAAGTCAAATGTCCCTACTTTATTACTTCTTTCCCCCAGTTTGTATACTGGCATGATGCCACATGATCTGGAATATTCCTTTGGTCAGTTGGGGTCACCTGTCCCAGCTGTGTCTCTTTCCAGCCTCCCAGGAACTCCCAAGTTCCTCGCCAGTGTGGCAATGCCAAAACCAGAAAAGGTCTTGGCTCTGTGTAGACCCTGCTCAACAGTAACAAAAATATCTCTATATTATTAAGACCTCATTCAACACAACCCCAGCCACTGCGAAAAAAATGAACTCTATCCCAATCTAAACATTCATGTTGGCAAAAGAGAATTTAATTTCTCTAAGTTTAAGGAATATGCAGGAAATTGCATGTCATTTTCAAATAATATTTGGAAGACTTATACACTTTCAGGAAAAAGTAAGTTTAAACAAAGTTAGCTGAATTTTGGACAGAAAATAAGTTATTGAAATTTTGGGAAGAACAATTTCTTATCTTCTGAGAAGAAATAACATTTCTGCTGTGGGAAATCAGAATGAGATAAACATGTCTCAAAAATATAACATAAAGGAGCAGGATATGTAAAGAAAAAAATGTTCTCCCTTAAAGGATTCAAGAGATGCTCACTGCAGTAGCCTAAATTTACTGCAAAAGAATGAATAGAATCAGGAAACAAGTTTTTTCTGTTTCCTTTTTCTTTGTCTTCAGGGTAAGTGAAAGTGGAATATAAATGCTACAATATACTATGATTTGGGGTCTATGCCCAAAAAAGACCAAAGACTTTGGGGGGAGGGGGAAATGTATGTTATATAAGTTCTCATATGAGCCATTGTTTTCTGACACAAAGTGTAGATTATTTATGAAATGAAATGGTTTTTTTAACTACTTATGCAAACCCTCAGTTGAGAACAATAAGCCAAATCAGCTTCAGGACAACTGGCCTCCTGAGCTGGTAGATGGGGACAGAGAGCAGAATAGGCCCTCTGTAATCTAGGAGGAAGCAGTCAGTGATCTGCTGAGCCACTTAGATGCTCACAAGTCCATGGGACTAGATGGAAAAAAACTAGGATCCATCCTAGGGTGATGAGGGAGCTGCCAAAAGAGCTTGTCAAGACACTCTCCATCATTTATAATCAGTTTTGGCTCACTGCGGAGGTCCCAGATGACTGGAAGCTAACCAGTGTGACATCCATCCATAAAAAGGGCCAGGAGGAGCATCTAGGCAACCACAGACCTGTCAGCCTGACCTCAGTGCCAGCAATATTATGGAACAGATCATCTTGAGCATGATCCCACAGCACCTACATAGCAGCCAGGGAATCAAACTCACCCAGCATGGATTTAGGAGGGGCAGCTCCTGCCTGGCCAACCTGATCTCCTTTTATGAACAGGTGACCCATGTATGGATGTTGTCGACCTGGATGTCAGTAAAGCATTTGACACTGTCTCCCACAGTATACTCCCAGAAAAGCTGGCAACCCATGACTTGGACAGGTGCATCTTTTGCAGGGTCAGGAACTGGCTGGGTGACTGGGCCCAGAGAGTGGTGGTGAATGGTGCTGCATCCAGCTGGCAGCTGGTCTCCAGTGGTGTTCCCCAGGGATGAGTGTTGGGCTTGGTCCTGGTCTAGTTGACCTTAGTGTCATGGTCTAATTGACAAGGTAGTGTTAGGTCATAGGTTGGACTCAATGATGTCAAAGGTCTTTTCCAACCTAGCTGATTTTGTGATTTTTTTTTCTATCTGATATCTCCTATGTCTTCACCTCTGAATGAATATCTGCCGGCTATTTACATGCTTTTGAGGGTTTCCTTATGCACTTGATGATGATCAAAGGATGGATTTTTTTAATGGTACTTAGGCTCATGAAGATGCAGATAAGCACCAGTGAGAATTAGATACTAATGTACCTTTGAAAATTTCATTTGATGACTGTTAAGAACTAGAATTTCCCTTGAAACTCTTGTCATGTATACTTAATGCCTATCCATATTACTGAAAGGGACTGTGAATCAGGATTAATGCAATGATTTTTTTCAGCTCATTTGTAAGCCTTTGAGAATTGATCAAAATTCACTTTGATTGACTTTCCAAATGGAGATTGAATCGTTCTTTCATTCCAGGCTATGTCTTGTTGAGCTTTAGAGCGTTATGAAGAATTTTAAGCTCTTCATAAATGGAGTTTTTCCTAACAGCTTGGTTCTCTAGGAATCACGTTTTTTCCTCAAAGCTATGTGTTTGGACATCATGTCCTCCCTAAACCCAGCTGCTCCACACCTTTGTGGGATTTCTGAAACAAGTTTAATTTTAAAGTTTAATTTTAAAGATGGGTTAAATTTTGATTTAGTTTATAATGGCTTCTGTCATAACAAGCATTAAAAAACTGGAAAATCAGATTAGCACTAGTCTTACATTCCCTTTCTTAAAATGCGCAGAACTTGTAGCTGCATCTGAGGCTGTGGTATCTATGCATTTTTGGACTATATAAATTTAAAAATAATTCATTTTATTTTCACAGCAATTGCAGAAAACAGGAATAAAATATCTCCCCACACACACACAAAAATTTTTTTTGATTTTAGAATATTTTCTGTTCAGGTTCAGTGAGTTCTACTGGAATTTTGTCAGTCTTTTTCTTTTCAATTTTCTTGTATTATTTTTTTAACTCTTGTATCACTGTTAAGCACTTTTTGAGTGTATTTAAAAGCTTCTAGATTCTTTGTATTTTCTGCAAAATGTTGACAATAGGTGCATAATATAACAAATGGAAAAAAGGCTGTGTTCCACCTTTCCTAAAAACAGGATCTTTTTTTCCCTTGTGTGGAATATTGAAGAGCCTATAAGCATGCCTGTCCCCTAGAAACAGAAGAAAAATGAACCACACTGTCATCAATTCATTCACTTTTCAAGAAATTTTTAAGTTGAAGCCGTGTAAAATATTTCTTAACTCTTTTGCTCTCCATTTGACTGAATGAATCACATCTGTGACCAACCCATCTCTGCAGTCCTGTGCAGAATTCCAAACCTTTCCATTTCAGTTTCTGTAACTCTTATGGTAGACCTTGCAGAACGTACCATAAAATAGAGATACAAAAACCACTCAAACCAGTTATGTTAATAATTGATTTTACTCCAGATCAAGTAGACAACAGTATCAATTGCATGGAACTACCACTGCTGGTACTAGTTAGTGAAGTGGAAGAACAAAGTGTTATTATGAGGCAATAAATATACATATTTCTAACAACTATGTTAGAAAACACAGGTATATTTACTCCTGTTGCTGATTTTCAGGCCATAGACAACACATACTTTAATTCAATTCTAACTACCTGGTTCAATTCTTTGCATTACTTGAGGGTCATAAAATGACACATATATCAGTTATTTACATCATATAAAAATTGAAAAAGAAAACCCAGCAGAAATGAAACAGAAAGAGTAAAAAAGAATAAATAATAAACATTATTTTCCTCTCTGATCCTCTTTGAACTTTGACATTCTTTTTGAATACTATATTATTTTTGTCCCTGGAGATAGTACTTGGAAAAGCCATTGTATTCAAAATGCTTCTTAGTATTCCTGTTTCATTTTATTGGTTGAGTAGCGTTAGGGTTCTTTGTACTCAAAGGTGACTTCTTCTTTGGACGATGAAGTTTTTAATATTAAACATATAAAATATCTAAATTTATGTGTTCTTTTAGTAAAGGAAAATCACTAATGAACTCGCATATATGCTTTAATCTATTAATTTTACTCCCCCCTGTTTTCAGTAAGTTTGAGAAAGTTTAAGAAGGTTATGGTTTAAGAAGGCTATGAACCATAATAACTTATTACATGATGTCACCTTTTGTTCTCACAAAATCTCACAGAGATCTTTTGGCAGCAATTCATGTTGTAATACCACAGGAGTGCAACATTTCCTCTCACTAGTCTTTTTGTCCCTGCAAGTAGCATACACTTTTTCATGTTGTGTTTTTTTCTGAATGCTTTAATAAAATAAAG
This sequence comes from Pycnonotus jocosus, assembly GCA_013400435.1. Classification (NCBI taxonomy): domain Eukaryota; kingdom Metazoa; phylum Chordata; class Aves; order Passeriformes; family Pycnonotidae; genus Pycnonotus; species Pycnonotus jocosus. The sequence goes on along the minus strand of VWYP01030544.1, from coordinate 31,110 downwards.
TTATTATTTTTATATGTATATAAGTAGGAGAGCTTTCTTAGAGCACTTTTTACTTTTGCTTGAAAATAGCATCCCAGTACTATTGTCCAGACAGATTGTAGCAATGCAGTTTTTAATTCATTGTAAAAGGTTAAAAGCCAACAAAACAAAGATTGCAGCTGCTTATCAGTTGATATATAGTATCTTTTGATGACTGATTAAGAAAACACTGCATTTCAGAAGAATCTAGAAGGGCATGCATGTAGTGATAGTACAAGGAGGAGTGCTTTTAACCTGAAGGAGGGTAGATTTAGATTAGCTATTATGAAGAAATCCTTTCAGAGGAGTGAGACAATGGAACAGAGTGCCCAAAGACTCCTGGTCCCTGGAGTTGTTCAAGGCCAGGCTGGATGGTGCTCAGTGCAAGTTGGTCCAGAGGAAGGTGTCCGTGTCCATGGTGGAGAGGGTTGGAACTAGATAGTTTTTAAGGTTCCTTTGAAGACAACCATTCTATGAGTCTATGATCTTTTACAAATCTGCAAACCTGGGAAACTAGGATAACTGGGAAACATGTTTTTTCAATAAACAGGAAGATATACCTTCAAATTCAGCAACTAGAGAATTAATATATGATACAGATTGTGACTTCGTTTTCTTGTTTGTACTTGTTTGGCTAAGATTTCTTTTTAGCATTCAAGCCAATATATGTCAACCAGAAATACCCTACAGAAAGGATCTCATTAAGAAGAAAAACAACAAAAATCCCAGAAGACATCTGGGAAAAGCTGTTGTGTTGGTGAGAAATTAAGCTGCCTTTTCTATTTGTTTTATATTTTGTTGTTTGCCTTTTATCTGCAGAGCCCATTCTCTTCACTTTTTAATATAATTTCCTCTCTATTTGTATAATGAAAATTCATTTATCACAGTTATATTTCATTGTATCTGTGGTGTTTAACCCTGGCTGGATGCCAGATTCCCACCACAGTTGCTGTGTTGCTTGCCTCCTCAGCTGGACAGGGAGAGAAAATAGAATGAAGCACTTGTCAATTCAGATGAGGATCCCTCACCATTTACTGTCATGGGCAACACAGAATTGACTACCAATTTATTACCAATCAAATCAGAGTAGGGTAATTAGAAATAAAACCTAAATCTTTGAACATCTTCCTCCAACTCCTCCCTTCTTCACAGACTTACTTTCCCTCCTGAATTCTCTACCTCTTCCCCCTTGCAGTGGCACACAAGGGTGGGGCATTCAGTTGTGGTCAATTTATAACATTGATTCTGCTCCTTCTTCCTTCTCAGTGTGAGGACTCCTCACACTTCTGCTCCAGCAAGGGGACCTTCTACAGAGACAGTCCTCCATGGACTTCTCCAGCATGAGTCCATCCCACGAGCTGCAGCTCTTCAGTGTGGGTCCCTTCCATGGGGTGCAGTCCTTCAGAAAGAGGCTGCTCCAGTGTGGGTCCCCTGCAGGGTCACAAGTCCTCTCTCCACAGGTCCTGCCAGGAGCCTGCTGCAGCACTGGCTTCCCACACGGTCACAGCTTTCTTTGGGCATCCCTGCTCCAGCATGGGCCCCTCACTGGACTGCAGGTGGGTCTCTGCATCCCCATGGGTCCTCCATGGGCTGCAGGGGCACAGCTGCCTCACCGTGGTCTGCACTGTGGGCTGCAGGGGGATCTCAGCTCCAGAATTTGGAGCACCTTCTTCCCTTTCTTCACTGACTTGGGTGCTGCAGATCTCTGGCTACCACATATTCTCACTCCTCTCTCTGGCTGCTAATGTTATTACAAAATAGTTTCTTTTCTCTTAAATACATCATCCCAGAGGTGCTGCCACCTTCACTGATGGACTTGCCTTGGCCAGCAGTGGTTTTGCCAGGGAGAAAACTGGCATTGGCTTCACTGGACACACAGGAAGCTTCTGGCAGCTTCTCACAGAAACCAGCTGTGTAGTCCCCCTGCTACCAAAACCTTTTCAAACAAACCCAACACAAACACAAACTATCAAATAAACACTGGATAGATTTTAATACAAAAATATCAGGTTATTTTATGGTATATTGTTAGTTAAAGGACTAAGCTGTGACTTCAGTGGGTTAAACATTTAACAAAGCATCATTTATTTGTCTGTTTCAGTTTGGGATTTGGATCCAAAAATGTTTGTGGCAAGAGCTCAGCAGCCACGCTAAACAAGTCACTAGTTAATACTTTAGGAAAGCATATTAAAAAATCACAGTGGGACTAATAAATCTGTGTTGCCAGTAGTCAGTGGACTCAATTCATCCCTGAAGTTCATATTGGAGAATGAGACAAATCTGGCCTTTCTATATTTGTGCTTTATCTGATTCATGAAACGCAAAACCAAATTGGTATTAAGACAGTTATTTTTTCCCTAGGAGTTCTAAAAACAAGAAGAAAATATTTTCTCTGTAAACTATGAGGCATGCACTCAGTATTATTGCCATTTTGGGATCTCTGTGTAATAGTGTTTAAGAAATATGTGGGGAAAAGTATTAGTAGATGCAATTCTAATACTCATGTACCCATGGCTTACTAGCTGTAGACTGGGAACTTAAACTTCAGGATGCAATGTCACTTGTACAGTATCTATACTAAGAATAAAATGTGTGGTAGAAAGGTGCCAGTCCTCTGATTTTTTGCTCCCTCTTGACACTCCAGTTTCTGATTCAGGACTTATCTGATATTACAAATGCTGCATAAACCAGTGCTTGAAATTGTTTTTCCGAAGGCTTAAATATATTTTGAAAACAAAATATTTGTTTGTAGTAGATTTTACAACTTTTAGGCAGATGATTTTTTAAACATGAGTGTGCAATTCTTTGCAAATGAATTAACTTCAACTGATTTAATTTCCATGGAAGTTAATGACGATGATCAAATTATTTCGATAAATACCAAATGGAACATAAAGGAGAAATTCTTCTATGGGTTCTTAAAACAAAATGTAATAGGGAAAAGCCATTCATAAAAGAAGAAAGATAGTCTTTTCATGGAAAATCTAGGAGTTTTTTTACATCCATATAAAATCTGAGGATGAATTTACATTCAGTTATCATAGGCACATATTGCAAGTTCAAGATGTCAGCCTTTGTTGACGTTCATGTTTTCTAGAATAAAAATTACAATAATGTTCATCATCATCTTAGAATTCCACTTTACATCTTTTAGATGACATGAAGAATTTTCAAAGCTTTGGCTTTAAAAGTGTTACAAGACAAAACATGACAGTGACTGTGTCTTAAGAGTTTGTGGGAGACTGGAGTGTTGGCATGAAAATTTATGTGTCCTTACACAATTTTCTTCAAAAGGATAATTGCTTTATCCCTGTGTAACAGCAAGGGGTTTCTACTTTACCATTTTAGACTGTGTGAGCTCAGTCTCTATTAAGATGTTTTACTGCATCAGACTGATAGATTTAATGAACAAAAAAAATATGGAGATATATGTGATTTTCAAGTAGCAAAATAGTGTATGATGTAATGGTTTAGAAATGATGATTCAATAGTTTGCTCAGTCTGGAGTGTGTTTTTTACAATATTACCTCTAATATAGGTGCTGTGGCTGATTTGAATACGCACTTTCTGCCCGTTGATAAATGTTTCTTGTGCATGCTATTGGCCTCTTTTTTCCATTTTAGCCTCCTCCTTGTCTGCTTTTCCATCTGTGTCCCAGGAAGAGGAGTATCATACAGGTATACCATAATAGAAATATTGCTCTGAAGGTTGCTAACAGGCTCAAATCATGACACGGGTGAAATCCGAACCTAATTTTTCGTAAAATTTTATGGGCTATATTCATAAAAATGCAAATGTTTGTGCTTCTGGTAGATATAACTTACTGCAAAAGGAAGAGAAATCCATCCATCCGCTTTAATTTTTACAAAGGCATTATTTGCCTCTGGTAATGGCTCATTCTGATTTCATTCTACATTATAAGAGGGAGTGGGGACACAAATATATTTCTCACACCATACATAAGACCACAAGGATTGTAGTGTTCTATTTCTCACTGATGTTATGTTCTATTGCTGTGTTAAAACCATGCAGCCATGAAAAGCATTGTATTTGTGTAACTATACATTTACCAACTGTGACTGAATAGCAACTAATTTATTTTCAAAACCAGGAAAGGACTAGGAAATGGAGAGACAGAAGGAATTGAGATATTAAAGTATGGATTCACTTCATTGTCACCAGTAGTATGTAGGAGTTTGGGACCTGCTAATGAAACAAAAGATGAAAGGACATAATTTCTCTGTTGACAGATTAGCTCTCTTTTATTTCTGAATTGCTTTAATTTCTTTTTTATTCAGAAGAAAATATTGTGTGATGTGACTGTTTTAACTTATGTACTATCTATTTTAACTCTATTATCTATTATCTATTTTGACTGTTTTAACTTATCTATTTTAACTTATCTATTTTCTTATAGCATAAGATTACCATGCAAGAAATCATGCAATTTTCCCTGCTTTGCAGTCCTAGGATGGAGTCCTTTATTTTCATTCTCCCTGTTATAATGCTATGCTCTCATTTATTTATTTGTTTGTTGCTATAGACTTTTTCAAAAAGTCCCTAAAGTAAGACTTCCTATTTATCCCAATATATGCTTTATATTTCCATTTTAATCTTTGTAACACTTGAATTTATGTACAGTTTCTGAATATGTTTTAACACACATCTCAGTACTGGATTCAGTCCTGCATTCTCACACCTTTTTCAGTGAATTTCCATGTGAAATCCATAATTCTCTACAATGAAAAAAAATACGCAAAACTGACAACAAAAAAAAGAGTCCTTCTTTTCTGGGACACTGCCAGTCCGCCTAAACTTGAAGGACCCCATCCAGGTCCTGGGTCAGGGGTCTACCTTCTTATTTTCCGATGTTGGTGACCTGGCACCACCATGTCCTTCTCTGCGGCTGTTTCCTTTTAGATGTGGACGTGGGGGGCTGGCTGCAGGCTTTTGATGTCACTGCAAGCTGTCACAACAATTCACTCTTCTGGAGCTGGCGCTGAGTATCAGCACGCCATTCTTAGCAGCACTGCTGACTGATGATTTTCCATGAAATATTAGCTACTTTTTAAAAATATAACTCCTGAATATAATGAGAATGTAATTTACAGTGTTTATAAAGGAGATGTTTTAAATGACAAAACTGTCATTTAAGTAAAAGCAAATCTTCTGGCTATGTTGTCTTACCAGTTACTCCAGTTAGTGAGATGTATATTCTGAGAGCTGGGGTGTGCCTAATATTGTGTATAAGAAGTGCTGAGAAGCATTCTATTGATATTTAATTAGGGAGGTTTTGAGGTACTTTATCCTCTATGCTTCAAATTAGTCCTTGAGTGGATTAAATGAGATTGACCACTTCTGATTGTGGTTCCACACTATGGAAATTCAGCCCACAGTTTTAATTTGCTTTTTGAAATTTTAAGTTTCTAGCTAGTCTTAAGATGTAGCTAACTTTTTTCTTTATTCTTCTGTATTTAATCTGAAGAATTCTCTTTTTTTTTTTTTTTCCCCAATGTTCATGGTAACCTGCTAAATTTTCTATTATATGTAGTTTTATTTTTTGATCAATCATAGTTTTCATTAATTTGCTTATTTGTGGTAACCTTTATAGAGATATTTTTATGGACTTCTTTGTAACACAGGATCTTCCTCTTCTTTTAAAGTCAATATTGGTGAAAAATTCCTAAATTCCTTAATGAATGCCTTCAAAATGTTCATATTCACAGACTTTTGAATATCATTGAGACCCTTTTGTAAATTAATAATATATCCCATCTTCTTCCTTTCTTGGAACATATGGAACATGAGCTGATATTTTTTCTTAGGACTCAGACTTCAAATACTATGATCAAAACATAGATTTTGTTCATTCCTCAATTTAAAACAGGAAATTCCCTGGGCCTTTTCCTTCCAGCAAAAACCAGCAATACCAGAATTACAGGCAGGTTTTTTATTTGTTTATTTATTTATTTATTTATGGCCTGGGTTTAAAGACTTTTTGCTGTAGTGAACATATTTTTTTTTGAACCGCTGTGCCGCCCTTTCCAATTTTTTGATATAGTCACTTCAAAGCTTTGCTGCTTAGTGTGTGAAATTCATCTATCTTCTTGCAAAATCCAGGCTTTCAATTTTGACAGTTTATTCGGTGCGTTTATTATTTTCTGTATGAAATAATTCAGTTCCCACTATCCTTATGCATCATATTCACTTTCTCTTTTTTTTATTATTATTAAGTCACTACTTAGTCTACTCTTATATTCTACATAAAATATGTCTCCAAACCCTCAGAATTGTTTTCAGTCCTACAGATCCAGTTTATATGCAATATCCAGGATTTCTAGTAGAATACATTATTCTCCAACATATGTATAGATAGGCTCTGTGAAGGATCTTACATAGATCCAGATGTATTTCACAGAATCACAGAACCAGAGAATGGGTGAGGTTTGAAGGGACCAGAGTGGTCATCTGGTCCAACCCCCTTGCTCATGCAGGGTCATCCTAGAGCACATGGCACAGATGTGTTCAGATGGTTCTTGAATATCTCCAGTGAGGGAGACTCCACTGCCTCTCTGGGCAATTCGTTCCCATGCAGGGTCACCCACACAGTAGCAAAGCTTCTCATCATGTTCAGGTAGAACTTGTGTGTCAGTTCCTTCCCATTGCCTCTTGTTACCACTTATGAACTCTTTTCACTTTCATTTTCTTCTGCTGTCTTTTTGAATAGAGCAATACTAGCAATTTACTGTCTCGTGTTATCCTGTGCAGAGACTAAGGTTAACACTGGGACTACCAATCAAAAATGGCTATTTCTTTTCTTTTTCATTATCATGTTCTCTTTTATTTTTTTTTCCTTCTTGGTGGGGTGCATTTTGGATGATGTATTTACCCTACTGAGAGCTGCAGGATTCTGTAAAATCTGTATTGAAACCCACATCTTTATCATTATCTCACTTCTAAGTATTCTTATAATTACAAATGTAGCAGGGTTTCTGTTGCTGCAAAGATGAATAAATTATTCTCAAGTGGTCCATTATCAAAGGTGAAAAAACCCTCACTTTTATACAAGTGTAAAATAATAATCCATATTCTGATTAGCACAAAACATTGATTAATTGCTGTTAAATGAGCACTATCTGAATAATTATGACTATTCAAAGTTCAGTTACTTTTTAGGTGTGTTTAAGGAAAGAAATCACCATCATGTCCACATGCATATCTCCTTCATCTAACCCCTCATAATACCAAACTAAATTAAAATTAAATAAATCTGATAACCATTTCAAGTTTAATGCTATTTTTCAAATTCCTCCAGTACTCAGCAGTTTCATCATGGGCCCAGGGGAACAATGCTGCTGTTTTTACAGAGACAGCTGCTTTAATATCTTGAGATAATTCATTGGAAGGCTTTCACTACAGGACAGGGAGTTTGAATTACAGTTGTAGTCAGTACCTTGGAGTTAATAGATGTGATGATTTTGGTCAATCATGTCCTGCTCCTATTGCTTTATAAACCAGAGAACATTTCTTTGGGTATCAAGTAGCGAGATGGGCTTTGAGTCCCAGACCGTGTAAGGCTGTGCATGAGGAGTCTGCATGTATGGACACAACAGTTCTTTCCAGTCAGCAAAGCTCAGAACATGTTCCAGGAATGATTTATACTTCTATTTACCATCATTCTTGCCTCTGATTTACATGCAAAAACCTCTGCTGAGAAATGTTTTTTTGAAAAAGCTGAGGTAAATTACTTACTAAAGAATTTCTTTCCTCTGATATTCTGGCATTTTAAACCATAGTAGCTGATGCAAATATAGTTTGTGTTAAGGACTAATAGCAATATGTAAAGTCTGTCTGCCTGTTATATAAACTTTTTTCCCATTTATAACCTCTTACTGTTGTAATCAGAAAAATGTTGGTCAGAATATTTTCACTTCATTGTAATAGTATATTCTTTTTATTGTTTGGTGAAACCACATTTTTTAGGGTACATTTCCACACTGATGGTTGGCAACTAAGAATATATAAGAAATATGTATTAATCATACATTTCTTCAGCATTTCTATTTCAATTTTCAATATCCACTTTTGTCTTTATGAGAATACTTGTGCAGAAGATGAAGAGACTGGTTCTTTTCTTGTCCAGTACTGTACACCAATCAGTGTTCTGGTAGTAAGGGGTGACACGGTTATGTATAGAATAGACAACTTTTCTTAAAAGAGTGACCAATACACAGCATAACTGGAAAAATGCTTTTTGCTGAATTCTCTCTCATCTTGATTTTTATCAGAATATGAGTTTCCTTAAATGTTAAAAACCTTCAAGTCTCTCTCCCTCTTCCTCCCTCAATCAGGGTCTGCACCCTGTTTGCTGCCAAGTCACATCATTTGAATATCATGGTGGAAAGTAGGATGTGCTCTGCTAGGTGCATCACTATATTGAAATACTAGTGCCTCCAAGAGAGCCTACTACTCTGACAAAGGAGAAGAATTAGTACTGAACTAGAAAATCAAACAGGTGTGAGTGTAAAATACTTTTTTTTCACCTCAATTCCAAAGGTGGTGCTTTTCCTTTAATTACTAGGAAACAGATGCATTTATTGTAACAAGCAATAACTCTACCTCTAAGAGTTATAGCAAAACATAATATAATTTTATATTATGTATACCTGCATATGGGTCTAGTTAAATAGAAGATAATTATTCATTTTGGGGGTTTATGTCAGCAGCATTCAAGCACCTTCTGTAAATATTTTTCTGAATTATTTCTGAAATATTTTTCACTTAGACACTTCCTTTTCACTTATAAAGAAATATAAGTTACTGAATCCATGGATTTATTGGTTACTTCTGGAGATGAACAGAGTTACCTTTATGTCAATAATGGTTATTTTATGTTTTACTATGTTTGTAATTTCAAAATAAGTAATGCAACTGCATTTTGTTCTCTGACAGGAGTAATTAACTACCTCTGCACAGTGTTTCCATTGCATATATCTGCCAGTGATTTAGATTGTTTGTGTACTCATGCTACCACTGACAAGGGCGAGGGAGAAGACATCTGTCATCTAATTTATTTTTCACTGCATTATGTATATAAAGTAAATGCTGGTTATGCATTAACATTAGTAAGCTAGAACATTTCTTTGCATATTTTCTTCTGCTTCTAAGCTGCCACTTTTATAGCCTTATGTTTAGAAAATAAATGAGTGCCTTCTATGCCTTCTGTTGACTGTAGTACAAATTTTAGAGCTCTGTTAGAGGGAAAGAGCTGATAGAACCGTGTTCCATGTTCTCTGATGGGTAAATTTGTCTTATTTGTAGTAAGTGCAGAATGAAAAAGACTTTTTAAATTCACTTCTTACAAGGAAGTTGCTAATATGTCATCCTGTATTACAGTCTGTAAATATTAATCCCAGTATTTCTGTCTGACAGGTGCCCACCTCCTCAGGCATTGACTGGTTAAGCACTGGTCTTTGAAAAATGAGTTATTGTTTTCATATGAATTATTTTCCTCAATAACATTAGCACACTATATGAATAAATTTCCTCTTACCTTTATGTTCTGTGAAGTTTCACAACAGTTCAAGACAATCCTTCAGGCTGATTTTAATGTGTTCCTCTCAATTTCAGTTTACGTCTGCTGTCTGTTTTTGTCCTTGGCTTCATGAAAGAGAACATGCACACAGAAAGTCTTCACTCTCTTTTCTTTGAGCCTTGAAAGTTACCTGCCTTTAATTGCTCTGTCACAAAATAAGCAGTGAACTTTTAATGCCACAAGGATAATAGGAACATTCGCTGGTATTTACAGGACCTTTTGTTTCTTTTTATCTTAGTACATTTCTAATTATGCTTTTTATTTATATTACAGAAGAGCTGAAGAATTCCAATTAGGAATAGGCCCCTTCTGTATTAATGTTCTATTGAAAAAAGATTGTGCCATGCCCTGAGGAATTTGCAGTTTGATTTAATTCACAAAACTGAATTAATTTAATAATTTGAAAGAATAGCTATTATAAAGAAAGTCTATTATATCAACCTGTGCGATTTTAGCTGTGGTGTTTTATAATTAACTTTGATATCCAGCTTTTAAAATCAGATGGCCAAGCTGTGAGCCTCACTTTGGTCATTTTTACCTAACCTCCCACCTTTGGAACATTTAGTCTCTGAAGTTAGAGACAAAAGCTTAAAAAAAGTGAGCTTTCTAGGCTGCAGTGAAAAATGGAAAGAACATTTTGTCAATTACTTCATGATATTATGGGCTTTTAAGTTTTGAATGTTTATGGCTCTCAGTAAAGTGAAAAATTCATAGCTCAAGTTGGTTAAGCAGAGTTATACAACACTGAGTAGCATAAATACAGGGGGGTTTGCATTTAGATTTCCAGGACAGTTGGAAAAATGTGTCAGGTTAAATACATAGAAGACTGGCATGCCCACCAAGAAAATATCCAGACTCTCATTACTTTTAAACATTGATCATGTGTCATCACTAGGTCATTCCCTTTAAAAAAGGTTTCACTGAAGTCCTGTTCTTGCTTGTAGTGCCACAATTACAATGTGGACCAGAAAAACCTCATGAACAAAAGGAAACCTATATAAGAACAGATACAGTATGCAGAAATATTAATTTTGTGGCAAAATCATTTGATAATTTCCCTGAAGTTACTGGAGTCTTGTGTCAGTTTTTCTCCTGACGCCCTAGGACACACAGTGAGCAGTGGAGCCAGAGCCGTGTCTCAAAGCATATCCAGATGCCAAAACATCTTGTCAAAACATCTGATGGTGAACTGTTTTGAATCCATATATTCATAATTAATGTTGAACTATGCACAGAAAATTAATATAAAACTCACAGTCATTGATATGCTTTCTTTTTTTTTTTTACTTTTGTCTGGATAGATGAGGAATAGCAGTATGGCCCTAACAGAAACTGTGCTATTTTCATTTAGCATGCAGATTTTTTGCAGATTCTATACTAAAAAATTTTATACCACAATATTATTACAATAGGACAGGTGATATTTTCAGGCTAATTGAATGAAGACAATTTATTTGAATCTTTCTATTTGCATATTTATTCTCAAAAATCTGTTAAAAAACATCTGTGGAGTAGCAGTGAAAATGAAGAAGAAACAGATCAAGAAATATTCATTAGAAGAAGAAGTGCAAAGTTGCAAAGTAGACTACAGAATTATTTTCTTCAGTACAGCTCCTATTTTTTTTTTTAAGATCTTTTTTGTTTGTCTTAGGAAAACTGTTAATATAACCTGTTAGTCTTGAGACTATAACCTGTTAGTGTTGAGAAACTTTACAAAATTGTACTGCATGGGGTTTTTTTTCTATTTTTAGGGATAATTAACATTTATATTTCATTGAAAGTTGATAGTTTTTTCCTTTATCACTAATATTTGTCCTTTAGAACAAACTCCAGTTCTATGTCTCTCCTTAATCCTTTCTTCATCTCAGGTTTGCATCTTCTAATTTATGGATCAAATGTTGCTTTCCAGCCTATCATTGTAAATCCTTCATGAGCTGGTCTGGGTTTATGCTGAGGAAAAGGAGGGAAAATTGGCTCTTATGTGGAGTAATCTCTTTTCTCTCTAAAATACTGCATCTCTAAACATGGAGCAGATACAAAACCCCCTGGAGCTAATACAAACCTCTTGTCCATGGCAACTGTTTTCAGCCAGAATCTCTTGCTGAATTCTTTCTTCCTTGATTGGTGCCTTTTGCCAGATCCACCTCTACTATTTTTGTTCCAATCCTTCCCAGAAAGATTTATCTTCTTAATTATTTTGCTGCATGTCTTCTTGCTCTTCTCCATAGAGTGTATGCTTTCTGTCAGCTCACTGAATCAAAAAATGGAACAATTATACAGTTACTTTGAGAGTCAAATGCATTTTTCTCCTAATCATGAAGATGAGACATTAAGTAAGCACCAATTGCAAAAAGAGATGATGTAATTTTTGGTACAAATAATATGTTAATTTAATTTGTTCAATTATTTTAAAATTCCTGCAATTCACAGCAGTGTTAAACTTGTATCTCTATTATAGCCAAGCTGCTTCTTTAACTAAGAGAAAAAATGGTATACATGATATAGGACTCACAGAAAGTTTTATATCCAGTGAGATCAGCACAGAAAAGAACAGTTTTCTGCCCTCTAATAAATCTTGCAAGTCTCCATTAGTTATGTGCAGGCGTACTCACTCTGAACAGAATGTGTTACTTTGTCCTTGGTGCCGTATTTCACCGGGACTGAGCTGTGCCACGCTGGGTCCCTTGCCAGACCTTTCTGCTGTGATGGTTCTGAGGGCTGCTCTGCGACTCCCACGCCCAAGGACTGGGTGAGGGAGTGGCAGTGCCCGAGTGCCAGCAGCTGTCACTACCCCAGAAGTCCTGCTGTACTTTCTTCCAAATGCCCCTAGCAGTAATTTTCTTCTCTTACTCCATTCTCACAAAGTGTGAAGAAATGCGAGAAGCGCTCTTTAGTGCAAACCTCTCCTGCTAACTAGTCTAAAAATTACATATTAGCCTATGAATCTGTAGTACTTCCACTGTCATTTGACACTGAAAGCAGCTGTCAGTGAATATTTATCTCAAGGGAATTTTCAGATCTTTCAGAAAGATGTTTATTCTCAAACCCTTAAATTTTATATTTTTCAATATTATTTGGAGCCTTTTTTATTGCTATTAATCACATTTTATATTGAATTTCTATAGATAAATAGATTAAATTTTTTATGTACTTCAATTCTGCTAGGATGTGGCTCATTTTGTTGAGGTTTGTTTGGGTTTTTTTTTTTTTTTTTTTTTTTTTTTTTTTTTTTTTTTTGTTTTTTTTTTTTTTTTTTTTTTTAAAAAAAAAAAAAAAAAGTGGACAAACAATCCG
>VWYP01030544.1:0-17985 GCA_013400435.1 Pycnonotus jocosus | reverse complement strand
GTTTGTTTTTTTTTTTTTTTTTTTTTTTTTTTTTTTTTTTTTTTGGTTTGGTTTGGTTTTTGTTTTTTTTCAAAAAAAAAAAAAAAAAGGTTAGGCACACTCAGCAGTCACTGAAATGCTTTACCTGTAATCAGAAATTCCCTGCTAAGTCACTTGTCACAGTGGAGATGCTAGAATCTCAATTGAAACTGTTCACATTTGATCTATCTTCTAACTAGTTATGCTGTCTAATTAGAACTTGAGGATTAAATTTTGAAATGGAGTCTTTTAATGCAGTTAAATTGCTCCAGGATCTAGGAAAGTAAACCCATGTCACATTTTATTTTAAGACTACTGTACAGCTTTTGATTTGAACATTGACAAAAAGTAGCATATTTTTGGATGGAGTAGTTCATCTAGCAGTAGCATCCAATTTGTACTAAATAACAGATGCCAGAATTCCTCACGTCCTGTAAAGACCATGATTAAGACTTATCTAATATACAGTAAAAATGACCAAAGACTGTTTAATTACCCAACTTCTATTAAATAGCTTAAGACAATTAGTTCTCTGTTTTTAAAAGGAAACAATTTACATTTTAAATATCAAAAAAACCCACCCCATAAAATACACCGCTTTTCTCATCCAACATTTTGTATTCTGGGCTATATGGAAAGGAAGTTTCAGGCAGTCTAGTAAATCTTCTTCCCTTTTTAAATCTACACTTTATATTTTGAAGAGAAGATAGTATTTTGCCTGTATCAAAATATTAAATTTGTAATTCTGCTTTCATACCAACAGTGCCCTGGGAATGAGGATATTGTGGGTCCCAGTTTTGATGCAAGACCTTTGGCTAGATGGATAAATTTTTAGCGTAAGAGTTTTCTATTTGTAAAACAAGTGGAGTAGTATTCACCTACACATTAAATGATTTTTCATTAAAAAAACACTCGCAAAAGTGAAAATGATTCAGGAATTAAAAATAACCAAGGTGTCTTCTTAAGAGAAAAGGTGACTTCATGGCAGTAAGGAACTTTCTTGTGTAGTGTCATTGAAAAATTGGAGAACAGTGTAAAAAACATATTTTGATTTAACTCAAAAACCAAGCATTTACTCTGTAATTCTCTGTCAAAGCTGGTATCACTGTAAACGCTGAGCTGTCAATAACTTTGTCAAAATTCTATCTCCAGGCAAACAGGAGAGAAAACTGTACTGATGTAATGATTTTTCTATTTTCTTGGTTATGTTTAAAGGGAAAAGTACTTATGCATTTATAACAGAGTGGGAGAAGCCTTACTTACTAACAGAAAAATTACCAGAGGAAAAAGGAATAGAAGCAGGCAGTTAATAACTTATCACTCTCTCTGATGTTTTTGGAAGACACTGTAGGAAATTACTGTAATTGTGTTGAGATGAATACTCTGCACATGAAAAATTGTTACACAGAAGTCTGGAACACACAAAATTACAAAGATGTCAAGTGATTTTTCAGGCCATCTAGAAAGTATAAAGTGTTTGCTTTCTGAAAGTATAACTAATTTATTATGTTTCAAGTTGTCACAGGGTTTGACATAGCATGATTTGGTATATCAGCAACAATACAGCTGTTCATGTACACGCTTCTCTGTGTTATGTTTCTGCCACTCTGCAGTGGCTTCTCTCTCTGACATGGCAAAGTAGCAGACATAAGTCACTCAGGTTCTTCATCATTAATTAATCCTAGATTGCAATAGTATCTGTGCAGGTATTGAAATCAAAGGTCTTAGGGTGCATGTTCTTGCTTTGAGAATTCAAAAGATGGCAAATTGTAAGCAAGGGCTCATACACAATCACATGTCTGGATTAAAAAAACCTGACTCTGTCAAGTTAGATTGGTTTTTTTGTCTGGGAAAACATTGCTTCCACCATAAAATTGATTTCCAATAAATAGGATAATTTACTAATTTCACGAAACTGGAGGATAAAGCCAGGAGCCTGAAAAGTTTTATTTACCAGGTTTCAGCTGAATTAATTTCTGCTTTAGAAAATATGTATTTCTTGTTTTGCGCTGACTGTGTTTGTCATTGACAGAGAAATTCATCTGCACTACCTGACCCCACATGACCATCTGTCTGTTTTGGCTGGGCGGTGATGCCTGTAAGCACAGATCTGACCTCAGCCACTGGCACGTTACAACCAAGGTCATCAAACCAGCTGGAAGTGTTGCAGGAGTCAGCCTGGCTGGTGGAAAAGTTTTGAGAGGTCCTTTCCCAGCAGCCCTTCGGTCAGACCACAGGGGCAGCAGGACTGCACCACCAGCAAATTTGGGAAATTCTTTGAGGAATGAGAATCAAAGTCTAGGTTTGTGGGGGTTTTGTTTTGGTTTTGTTTTTCACAATAAAAAGTTTTTGGCTATTCATTAAGTTACACCTTAAAGTTATTTGTTACAATCAAACTATCCCGAACCTGGTATCCACACAAATAGCATCTTTTAGTGATTAAAATACACAGTTACTATGAATCAAATTTCCAAGGAAATGATTCTTGTTCTTAAGTTTGTTCAATCTCTATTAAGTCTTTAATTTAAATATGGTTGCTCTAAAAGATATGTGAAGATATGCTTATATGTATATAGAAAAAATAATGCTGAACTGGAACCCAAGTCAAAAGGTAACTGTTTTTTTTTGTTCTAGTTGTTGTGAACTAAAAATGTGATTGTACTAATATTATAAATAATCATGCTGCTTTATGTCACATATTCATTAAAAACCTTTTTTTCCTACCAAGGGCAGCTTATGAATAAGGTATAAATGGAGGCAATTATTTTAGCCTATATATTTGTGAATGTGGTTTTAGAGAAAACTTTCTGTGAACAATTAAAGTATCTCTGAATTTGTATGTGATTTTTAATAATTTCTTTATCTTGAATCCTTAGTATCCTTGGAGTGATAATATATTCTCAATCCTGTGGACCAGGATCATTTAATTAAGAAATTGCTCTAATGATCTCCTTGCTGACTAGTTCTAAATAATTTAATTAAGGATTCTGGTTTTAGAGCTTTAAAAAGACCATCTTTCCAAATCTGGCCCAAGTTACTCTGTGTAGTAGCAGTATTTTCAGGCTTAATGATACACTGAATATTTCATTATTGATTAGCTTGAGTCCTGAGTGATTTCCTGATGTCTTCTGAGCAGAACCTGCTAAGACTTTGCATGTTTATTATTTTGGGTCTCCTGAGCAATTTTTTTCCCCAAAGGAACAAATTAATTCCTCAGTTAAATGGAAGATTTCTATCTTTTGGTAGTCCAATGAGAGAGAAAGAACCGGGCTCGAGCAATGTCCAAAGGGGAAAGAGCTTAAATATAAGGGGAAGAAATTTTTAATGGAAACAGTAAAGCACACAATCTGCAGAATATTCCTAGCAGAAGGAAATTGAAAATCCATCTTTTCTAGTGAGATTAGTTACTACTGGTCTTTCTATGAGAACTAGTGTTATATTTTTAATTAAGTCCTTGATGAATTAATTTTTTGGCTGTTTACAGGAAAGCTTTTCCATATTCCTTTAGCTCTTTGGGATGTCCATGTCGATAAATGTAATAAGTAGCCCTTTATATTCTGGATTTCTGTAGTATTGACTCAGGCAAAATACTTTCTATTTACAGAACCAGAAGAAACAGCAGAATTTCCCTTCATCATTGCTTGTTTCCAGTTTTAAAAGAGTCACTCAGTAAGAACTGTGGATATTTCTGATTACCTTCATTGCCTCTTCACTTGTTTTTGCTGCCATTGTTGCAGTCATTAGGCAAGTAAACGAAACTTGCTGTTCCTTTTTAAAAGTAAGGCTTCTGTGATGGATATTCTTAAACAACAGTCTCACTAGATCACGTGTATACCACAGATCATTTTCACAGAACTGAAAAACAGTTAAAGGATGGGAGATGAATACAAAGCCTCCAGGATGATGCACTTTAGGATGATGCTGGAGCTCGCTGTCATTGCAGTCTCTGAGCCTCAGCTGTGGCTGTTATCAGCCTCCCTGTGCCCCTGCTCCCAGGCAGCTCTGCAAACCCCTGTGCTCTTCTCCTCAGAGCACAATAGCAATGCTCTCTTGCTGCTCCAGCTGACATCCAGTGGGATGCTGACAGCACAAAGGTGCTGAGGGCAGTGGAGAGCTCTGTGCCTCAATGAACCACTCCTATCATTCTTCTTCTCATCTTCAAGAACTATTGCTGTGAGGAAGAAAAGCACCTTTTTCCCACGTGAGGTTAAATAAAGTTTTTTCAGTGTGTCAAAGAAATTCAGTGTCTGGTTTGAATAGAACTTTGCAAAGGGTCAATAGCCAAAACTGTGAATATGTGAGATGATACTTGGGGAGAGTACTGTAGATTTTAATACAATTTTTAGTTCAAAGGAGCATTCAGATTTATTTTGTTATAGAAAAAGCTTGCTGCTTGATACTTGCATTTATAAAAAATTGAACTTTTTTATGATTATGACTACCATTATTAATTTTTGCCTCTTTAAGGGGGTGGAAGTGGCTGATAAAGCTAAAATTCTCAATTGCATTATATATTGATTTTTTTCCTCCTGATATCCTGTGACCTGAGACAAAAGCAAAGATGAGTTTTATTCTTCTCCTTCTGGAGAGAACTCAGAGTAGTGTGAATGTAGGATTCATAGGATTGACTTGCAAACACAGGGGACCAACCTGTCAGAGTGTGAAGAATGAAGAATGAAGAAGTGAAGAATGTGGAAGTCAAATCAGAATTTCTGAATGTACAAAAGCCTCATCATCACAGAGAGAAAAAATATCCTGGACTCCAGGAAAACATATTACCTCAACGTTCTTCGTGGAATACAAACCCCAGAGTAAAGTACACCACTAGTCTCCCTCACAATGTAAAATATTTAACTTTGCACTTTTGAATTAGATCTAATAGCAATGGTGCTTTTTATGCTCCATAAAGCGTGCTGAACTCTGGTAACCTACTGCCTACACTGCACTTAATTTTATGAGATATTTCCTTCTCTTTATCTCTGGTCCATCTTCTTCTCCCAGGATCTCTGGAAGGGCTGCAAAAGTCTCATTAATTTCAAGCCATTTATTCCCCAGCCCTTTCAGCTGCAGGTTTCCAGGTAATGCAGGAACAGTCAATTAAATGTTTAGGAGAACATATGAGGCTTTTTCAAATTCTGTGGGGCAAAAGGTAAAGAATGAAGAGGATTAGAAATCCATGGAGGAAGCTAAGAGAAATGAATCCTTTATTTTGCCAAAGATACACCTGTGGATGAAAAATATTCTTGAATATTTTACATCTTCTAAAGTGTTTTCTCTTTAGTCAGCAGACTCATCAAGCTGTTGCCCCATATGTTTTATACCTCCTTTCCTCAGGACCTGCCATCTTGACTCTACAAAGCTTTTAGGAAATAAAACAAGATGAGGGTCTGGCTGCTCTCTGCCTGGGGCTGTCAGATGCCTGCAGCACTCAGGTCTAGAGGCAATATTTCCTCACAGCTGGAAGAGCACAACTGAAAGAAACAACCTAGTTCTGCTGGACAACTCATTGGTCCTTATTTTCTTATGGTGTGTGAACGTGAAGTACAGTACAATAGATCTGGGAGAAAGCTTTATTACAAGCTGGAAAATAGTTATTTTGCATTCAGTAGCTTATCAAGAGGTTTCTCAGTAGCATGTAGGAGCAGGTTAACAAAGGAGCAGTTAGTATATTCCATCTAAGATGGGCTCACAAGCATTTTTTTCAGGTAAGATATTGTTTTCTAGTTCACATGTGCTGTGCACATTCTTCAGGCAGGATTAGTTCTTGGTCCTGCTGATGTCAGTGAACCAGCAAAAGTTTGGCTAAGCTGTTTCTCCACACTTAGACAGAGAGACTTCAAGCCCCTGAGAATTATGAGGTTCTCATTTCTCATTTCTGTATTGCTTATGAAAGCAGAATAATGCTTTTAGTAAAATACACTCTTCTAAAAGAAACATGAGGGAGTGCTCCTTGCAGTAGCAAATAAGAGGAAGCAAAGTACTTTTAATGTTGACTTTGATCAGAAAATATTTCATTTCATATGAAGAGAAACTGCTGCCTATTAAGTCTGATAAACTTCTCAAGTGTCTGTTTTTGTTCCTATTCATATTAGCACTCATTTCACCAGCAATACAAAACAAGACACAAAATATTGTGTCTGCCTGGCATGTGGAAAAAACATCTCTCAGGATATCTGCATATACAAATAAACCCTGAATACGCCTATAAAGTATCTAAAGAAACAGAAGATTAAAAACTGGCTGTTTCTATCCTGAGCATTGTTTGTGGGATTTGATTGCCCACAGTCCACAAGGAATTTAACCTTGCCCCACTATGCATCACAGGGAGCACTTATGCTGCATTATCATTAATTTAATCACCCAGAAGTTTACCGCTGGGAAAAGAAGGGCAGGAGGGGAAGGAGACCAAAGAGGTTCAAATGATGATCCTTTGGTCATTGCCTCTGTAGAAAACATCATCACAACAGGCATTAATTGATCCCCTCCCTCCTAGCTAGAGTCCACAGGAAGCTGAATTCACACCAAGCTTATGGTGGCCTAATAAAACTATTACCTCTCTCCAGAGACCTTTCCTCCTGTACTGAAACAGGCTGTCTTTGATGGCCATGGTCCCTCTCAAGTAGTCCTAATTTATAGGGGTGTTTAATGTGACTAAGGATGCAATAGAGGATGAAATTATAAACTTCCACTTTTGGTGGAAGTCACTCCAAAATCTTTCAGGGCATTCAGTTCATGTATCAAAATTTCATCATGATTTTTCTCTTTCAAAATAAATTTATTTACCTGTTAGTATCCTTAATATTCCACAGTTTTTTCTTCTGAATTGCATACTGGATTTATACCTTATCATTCATTATTGTACCTAAAAACCAGATTTTTAAAAGTGGGGATATAACACCTGTGAATTTTGCTGAGATATTTTCACTGATTTATGCATTCTAAAATGTAGAAATGTCCATCTGATTTGGTGACGGAACCACATGCCACACTGTTTCCTCCAACTACATTTGTGAAAAACTGTCCCATTTTTGTTTGAGTAAAATGTATTTTAAAGAAAGGAAATCAGTTCTGAATGGAAACTGTCAAGAAATAGAGAACTATTCTTTACCTAAGTAATTTATTTTGAGAGCTGATGCTAGACACTCACATAATGACAGATTTGTGCCTTTATTTTTAATAAAAATCTGCTTGGATTTAATACCCAGACTTTCAAAACAGGCTTTTTTTTTCTTTACTTTTCTTTTTTTTTTCCATTAAAGTAATATATTTGTATTGTTTAAAAGGTTGGTATTGTATTTTCTTGGGTGTATTCCAATACTTTGATTAAATAATATCTCAGGCTTCTCTTTTGATGAAGTAAATTGGTTTGCCTCCTTATTTATCTTGCATTTGTACTTCAGTTAAGATTTGGGGCTGTTTGGTTCTCTTCAATCTGTCAACCTCCCTTTTACACTGCAGATGTCTCAATGAGCTGCAGTACTCTAATTTTATTTTCACTGGTGATCATGCAGATACATAATGCCCAATTATTTCAAAAACATTTTCTGTTCACATTAGTTTCCTGGGCATTTTGGTTGTCAGTCCTTATGGAAATACTGCTACTTTCATATAAATTACTTGCTTTAGGCAGACAAATTTGAAAATGCCAGTATTTCCTCCAAGAAATTTATCCAAAAAAAGAGCTTGAAGTAGTGAGAGTTTAGTATGCCCTGGGGCATCTATTGACTTTAATGAGGCTTTATACAACCCAAATATCTTCCCATGTGGGAATCCATGAATCAAATTGAAAATATTCAGGATCTGTAATGAGAAAAAATAAGGGTAAGAAAAGAGAAATATGCTGAAAAAAATCATCCTCAGGTGGGACTACAATTTTTCTAAATTCAAGATTGTATTTTATTTTATAATTGCATTTTACTTTATTTTTTAAAATTTAATTTAATTTAATTTTTTTTTTTTTACTTTTAAGATTTATTTTANTTTAATTTAATTTTGTTTTGTTTTTATTTTTACTTTTAAGATTTATTTTAATTTAGATTTTATCTACTTTTATTTTTTAAGATGTTGTTTTACTTGCATCTGAATAGTAAACAGTAGACTGACAAACTAGTAAGAAACAGTACAGTGAAATTGGAGGACAAATCCTATCAAAAAATTCTAAGGGGACACTTGACACTTGTACCATTGATTGAATTTTTAAAGATGCATATATGTCAGCTATAGCCAAAGATTAAGCAATTTCCGTGTATTTTCATTCAGAACTTGTTCATTGGAAACTTTTTTTTGAAAGAGGAAATCAATTAGAAGAGTACTTCATCTATTACTTTCATTTTCAGTGCCTTTGGGAAAAGACCTTAGAAAAACAATCATAGATCACATGGAAACTCAAATCTATATTTAATCATTTCAGAGCATTTATAAAATCTAAATATGAAAATTGAACAAAAGGTTTCTGATACTGATTTTAAGCTGAAGTTACAGCAGTCCATGGCCAAAGGTAAGCGAAAGATGGGGAGCAAAATGATGCTATTTTTTCTGTCTTTCATTATGATTCCAAGGTCAGGAATACTATAGGTACATGACAGCATGAATCAGCAAGGTAGGAAATTGCTTTTGCTCTACAAGATTTCGGTAGTTTCTAAGATTCCTTAATTGCAAAAGAAGAAAGATGGACTATGGCTTCTTGAGAAACTTCTAAAAGCCCAAAAGAACAGCTTTTTTTAGGACAATTCATGTATGTGAACTAAGTAAATCCAAAAGGGGCTACTTTTCCTCTGTTCTGCAGAGGAACATATTTTTTTTTCCTCTTTATGAAAGTTTCTGAGGCAGGATACTCAAATTTGGAGAAAATGAAAAGAAGAAAAATGTCTAAAAATGTTCCTGAAAACCAAGTAACTCTATAGTTCTGTGTCAAATCTTAGCTGGCATTAAGAACTATTTGACATAAAGTTAATTACAAAAGCTCAAAATGATTTTGTAATGGTTTTGTAAACCTTTGATGGGTGGAAGAAATTTTTCTTTTTTTTCAATATGGAAGTGTTCTCTTCTGCTATTCACAGCTGTTAGCCCAAATAATAAGAATCCACTAACAGCCTATCTAATGAATAAGGTCTATTAGTCATCAGGTTCTGACAATAAAGGATGATGTATCTTATGGAACTATTATGGTTTTTGACAGGACATCACAAAAGTGTGAGATCATTTCTACAACACATTAGAAGCTCTTGTGACCGCAGAAGAACATCAAGTTAATCTAGGGCTGGAATAAAGATGGGAAATTATGCTTTTCAGTATCAGTAACAATTTCACATTAAAGTCTGAAACCTCTTTGTATTATTTCACATTAACACATTATTCTGCAATATGTTGCAACATATTGCAGCAACATTGCTTTCACATCTTTTGGTTTATATAAATAAGCAAAACCATTTTAATTCCTCAGGTAGACAGGCCTTAAGAATTGCAGCTTCTACTGAAGCTCCAGTCTTTTCTGTTTAAAAATATGTTTATATGTTAGCATAGAGTGGAAATTTGTCACCAAAACTGTCAGTATTTTTCTGTACCACTTCTGCAAACATTTACTCATGAGTTTATTTTTGGGTATGCATGTATTTGCTGAAGGTCAAGTGCTCAAGAGCTTGGGCACATAAGAAAAGTTGTTCCAGAACAGAATAATGGTTCAGTGATTTCCATATCCTGTTCTAGTGATGACCAGTGATGGATGCTTCACATCTACTTAATGGTGCAGTAATATATCATGCAGATATGATTGTCCTTATCCTAGACAGCCCTGGCTGAAGAGCACTGAATTGCCAGAATTGCTAATACTAAAGCTGTTACAGGCATTGCTGTTTAATGGTAAATATTTTGTTTGTGAACCATTCTGCCTTTAATGTGTTAGTTCAGTTTTAGAAAACTGCTGTTTTCATTACAGTTTCACCAAAGACTTGGATGCCTGTGAAGCCAAATTCACTCTGGCAACAGGTGATGATTCTGGTCGTTTGTGATTTCCAGTGTCATTTCCAATTACAGATTTCCAGTGGCGTCAGTGGAAATGTATGCTCATAGTTCTAAGACCAGGAATAAAAGTACAAAACTGGCTAGATGTTTTTCCATTCAATCATGTTTATAGTGATTTATACATATTATGAATAAATTCTAAATACAAAGTTCACTGTAGACACCTGATATGGTACTCCTACTGTTAGAGTTTGTTGTTAATAATGCAGAAAACATGGAAACCTGAAATGGAAAAATAGCAGGAATTAGATAAGAACTTAACCTTGAGAAAAAAAGGTGAATATTTTTCAGCTATTTGGTTATATTCTTAATAAACATTGAAAGCAGACAAATATTTTCTATATTTCATAGAAATCCAAATTCATGTTCTAGTTATTGCAAACATGAACCATCCAGTTTGCTGTTGCGCAATGTTCCTAGAGGATGATGTGCTCTATCAACAGCTGTAACTTGCACCTAGAGGTAGAGCAGGGATAGAATCTCAGGTACTTTTAGAATTTTTAATGGCATAATAGGAATAGGAGGCTGAGGTTCAGATTCAGTAAAAAAAAAAAAGTCAAAGGGAAAAGAAATAGAAGGGGACTGTTGCTCCAGTTTTCTGGGTATATTTGTTTGTTTATTTTTCTGGCAGATATTCATCTGGTCAATTGCTAACAAGTTGTAAAGGTGAAAACTTCAAGTTAATTTTTTCAATGCTTTGCTGCCTTTTTTTTTTTTTTTTTATGTAGTCTGTCCTGAAATCTAGAAAATACTACTTTATCCCTTTAATTTCTACTTCATTATTTGAAACCATTTAGATTAGGTACTAATAAGACATCTTTTACAGTGGTGGTGTTCAGACTGGAACAGGCTGCCCAGAGAAGTTGTGAATGCCCCATTTGAGGGAGGCATTGAAGTCCAGATTGGATGGGGTTTTGAGCAACATTGTTTAGTGGAGGGTGCCACTGCCCATGGCAGGGGGCTTGGAACTAGATGGACTTTATGGTCACTTCCAACACAAAACTTTTTATGATTCTATGAACATGATTTTTTTTATTCTAAAAAAATTTACACATTTCTGTGAGTATGTGTCAAAAGCTTTAGTTATCAACTTGACAAATTAACTCTCTAAGTAATACAAATGAAAAAAGAGAATAAGTCTACACTTCAATGACATAAATGAAAATATTGTCATGTCTGTCTTTATGCAGGGCCTGTTGAATTCTCCAAAAGTCCTAAGTGAAGAGAGGAGAGGCAAATGTGTAGGAGAGCAACAGATAAAAACAGTTCAAGGACTCAGAGGTAAGTTTGTTTGTCAGGTAATGAGCTGCAAATTTGTTTGGTTTTTTGAGTTAACTGTAGGATGTTTTCCAAGGTCAGGCAAAATTTCTTTGATGAAGTAAAAACTGTGCTGTGTCAAAATTTATTTTCTTTGGTGTCGGGATTTGATCTAGACCTTTCTCAGAACACTCTGCCCAGCTGTTTTGAAATAAATGATACAACTAGTTTTCTGTTAGTGACTTCTGGTTTCTAGAATGTGTCCAACACTGCATTGCAAAAATTCCCCAAGCAAACAAACAAACAAACAAATAAGGNGTTTAACATATTGGAATACATCTGTTTCAATTCAATACATACTCCTATATATTTTTCTTGGTGTTTTGGAAAAGTACAAAATACAGCTGAAATAAAAAAGGGTTGGGCTTTTTAAAATAGAAATGATGACTAAATTCTTGTGGTATTTTAACTCAAACATTGACAACTCAGAATCATGGGTTGCACAGCCATGACACACTGTTAAATGTCTGTGGTTCAGATTGATTGATTTACATGTGAAGCTCTCAGGAAAGCTCATGGGAAACTACCCACATATCAAGGACAGTCTGTGAGTCTAAATACAATTACATTTTCTGCAGTATGAAAACCTGAGTACTGCAAAAATTTGTACTTTTATTTATTCCACTGGTTAGCTTAACGTAGATCTGATGGATCCCTCCCTAATGGTGAAAAGAAGTTGCATCATCTGTTTGTGAGAAATGGAAAAAGAGGTAATATATTTTAAAAGGTGGAACAGAATCAAGGTCGCATTCAGTAATCTTAAACCAGCTCCAATCAGTCTATAATTAATTAGGATGTTCTGCACTCTAATAATTTCTTAGAAAAGCATTGGCCTAGGTCAGTATTAACTTAAAGTGCATTAACTTCATACACTGATTTTAAACGAACTATGGTGGGGTAGAGCAGACAGGAAATTGGTTTGCCACTGTGACATTGGGAGTCACAGCCTAGAGCCAAATCAGCATTTAATCAGCTAAAGTGTAACTCCTGTGCAGCTTGGGCAGCTCAGCTCTTTCAGACTAATTCACAAAGCCTCTGTTTGGCTGCTTAGATGTGCCAATAGAGTTACTTTTGGTCAGCAGCATTAGCTAGCTCCCTCAAAACTAGACGTATGTAAACAGCATTTTTAAAGCCAGACACAGGATTTACTTATAAATCTTACACTTAAAGCCATGAAATGAATTTTTAAATGTGACTAGACACATTTTTATTTGAAGAAGAGATCAAGTCTTTTTGTAGATCAAAAATATTTTTCATGGAGTACATAATTATGACAACTAAAAATTTATTTCCATAAAGGTGCTTTATAATGCAGACTTCAAATGAAACAGATGTCCATTTACCCCAAGAGGGAATTTGGCTCATATTGAAACTTCCAGTGACCTGTTTTTTGGTTCAAACAGGCTTCATTTACACCTTAAGGGTTTGCTGGACATCATTGCTCTCCATGAAATCCCAGCCAACAGATATTAAAAGAAGTTCAAGAAATAATGCCCAAAGCAAGTAATTAAAAGAAACACAGACAATGTTCAAACATTATACCTGTCCTCTGTTTTCCTAAGGAAGGACAAGCTGTTAACAGTGAGAGAATTCCTTGATAAGGTCAATCCAGACTAATAACTTGAAAATCTCGCCTCTACTACATCCACAATCTATACAACCATGTTGCTGAGTAGAAGGGGGGATATTTTCCCTTGCCTTAGCCAGTTACAAAATTATGCGGATATACCAAGGAGGAGCAATTTTTAATCCCCTGGCTTTGCATTGTTATGGACCTCTAAATTGATATGAAAATCAGATTAATTGCCTTCTGTCTTAGACAGCCTGTGACAGGTCTCTTTCTGATGTGCATGTAGGTGTTGCAAGAAGGGTGTGCCTACAGACAGCAGTAGCTGCCACTGTAGGGTGTGTTGGCAGCCTATCATTTTTGGGTATCAGTAAAGACTTAGAGGACTTCTACAGATGCCAAGCTGTCCTTTAATCCTGTATGCAAGTTTGGCATGCATAAAAGTGGATACTCATACACATTTTATATCACAGTAGCAGAGATGGCAAGTTTTTGGCATCCATGTTTTTGTGCTCTGTAGGGTACTTTTGATTTTCTTTATGTTTCACCTCTCTGTAATGTGCTGTTGTGACAGCTGACTTGCAGTGTTTTGACATTGTTCTTACCAATTTTTCAGGTGTTTTCCCTAAAGCTCTGCAGTCTCATTTCCCCCAGTTTCTATGTTTAGCACTGTCTATCAGTTTCCTAATTCAAAACCGTCTGTATTGGTTCTTTACCTTCTATTGCCAGTGTTCACCTGATCTGTAATTTGATGGCTATGAATGCTTCCTCTTTGATCAACTCCTTCATAGCTATAACCTATGTACACCCCCTTTTCAATTTAATTTTTTGCCTCCTGAAGATGTTTTTGTATGTAGATTATAATTGCTCCGAGTCAAACGTGCACTGAGGGAAGCAGGATTGAGGGAGTCCATACGATGCACCACCATTTCAATACATACAATGCAAGCAACTCAGAGTACAAGGAAATCTGTGCTACAGCACAATATTTACAGCTCTAAATGTGACACTGGGAATGTCTATTTATTGGAACTTAACATCAGCTGAAAAGCCAGATTCTGAAATAATTTTCATTCATGTCTGCACTAATGAAATGGACTTTCAAAAGAGAAGCTTTCAAAGAACTGAGAAATCATACTTTAAAAAACAATTGCAAGTCATTTTGAAGCAAAGGTACATGCATGGGATGAAGAAAGTGTAGATATATTTTTACTGCTAAGGCTTAATTAAAGAACAAATTTAACAGGACTGCCAATACAGCCTGTTAGGTATGTTTTCTAAAATAAAATTGCAGAGAGATCTCTCACATCCTACTTCATAGCTTGAAATGACTTGATTGTATCATTAGGTCTATAACTTTGTGCTAAGAGTAACTGATGATTCATAAAAATCCCTTAAAAGAAATAATCCCAGAAACTCATCATGTGATATGGTTTTCAAAGCTTTCCTCCAGCTATTAATTGTTAAGTAGTTCAACAATGTATGTGATTTGTCACCACATTTAATTATATTAATTATATATAATTATTTTGACAAAAGACTTTCCATTTTCATTACCAAGCAAAAATTAACTTAATTTAAAAATTAAAATTGTAAGGTGAAAGACAATGACATTAAAGAAAAATAGGAAAAAGACAAAGAAATTTAGAAAGAAAATGATAAGGAAGAAGAGGCAAGGGAGAAAGAAAAAATACAAGAATAGAGAATAAGATCTTGTTTTGCTTTACTTTTATAGTGGTTTTCTTTGTTTAATCATATTTTTTATGTCGATGACAATACACAGAATCATAGAATCATGTAGGTTGGAAAATATCTTTAAGATCATGTAGTCTAATTGTCAACATGCCATTGCCGTATCCATCACTAAAACATGTCCACTAATAACTGTTAGGTGTTAGCATATCACATACTATTGCTCAAAGACATTCTGCTTCCTATGGACAACCTTGATAATGCATCTTCATAGATGAGCTCCAGGCTGAGTCAACTGGGAAGACTGTTGATGTCCAGCTTCTGTGAATATAGGATATCCAGTTAGTATCAAAGCAAGGCAAAAAAGAAATAACTTTATTATGATACATATCAAAAATTTTTCAATTCTCAGGCATTTTTACTGCAGTTCCAGAGGAAATATGTCACTACAGATTTGTAAGCTCTAGAGAGACAAATTTTGACAGAGAACTATTTGAATGCACTTTTGGCACCAGTATTTACCAAGAAGTACCTCATTACTTAACTGAGTGTGTACAGTAGAAATGGCTTATCTGTTTGTGACTCAGGAAGAGGAGTCTTGCAGTAGGATAATTATTGCTTTCAGGTGATGATGCAACACCAAATCGTTCTGACACGTATCCTTTGGGTCTTCGGGCTATCAAATATGCATCATTCCCATGCTCAATGTGATTCCTGCTTTTCCCTGCAGCTCTTCAGTTTTTCCTTAGACCACTATCAAAATAAGATTTTTTTTTAGATGGAAGTATGTTATCTCCTGAGGAGGAAGTGGTGCTTTTATATTTGAGATTCAAGAAAAAGGTAAGAATTCTATTTTTGTAATGTGGCTGTCTACACTGAGGTCTCCAAGACCTACCTCTTGATGAAGTAGAGAGTTTAGACAATGTGGTCATCTATAAAGGATTATCCAGTTTCTTTGAAACTTGGCAGTCTGTCCTCTCAGTTCTGTTGATCTAGGCCTAGGACAGTACAAAACCTTATTTTTCATAATCTCCTTCCCTCCTTTTTGGATTTGATAAAGGGAGCCTGAAAGCCTGCCATGCCACTCAGCTATAAGATGAGACCTTGTAAGAAATAGCAACAGGCATGGCTGCCTATTGTACAGGCCTACTACATGCCTAAGCATCTGCAGAGAGAGAAGTAAGCTCCTAAACAAACCTCTTTGCATTGTTCTTCACGAAGTGACTGCTTCTCATGATGGCTTTTACATGCAGCCAGGTGTTGGCAGTCATGCAGTAAGCGACATGCATCATTCATTACTGCCTAAAGCCTGGGCTATAGAGATTTTGAAAAATATCAGAAAAAAAAGGATAATCCAAGGAGAGAATCTCTAGTTCTGTGTCAAAAGCTTGTTTTGCTGCTACACAACCTTGCCCTAGTGGATGAATGAAAATTCTGTAATCACATTTGACAGCAGTATTTGCTGGGGCCAGGGCTAGGAAAAAGACAATTCTGCATTCTTCTGGTCATGCTTCTGTAGGCAGCTTTTTTGTCTACAGCCAGAAATGAGAACCATATCAAGGATACCTTCTTTATAGCTGCCTGGGAAGCATGATGAACTGTGGTGGCAGTCAGGAACAAGTGTCCAGCACAATGTTCTTTTCATATTGTCTTCTCTCAAATACTGTCTATTTTTAGCAGGATCCATGTCAGACAGTTTTTTAGGGATGGCTATGTAGGCTTTACTGTGACCAGCACCCACAACTGCCTCATGGATACAGACCTGTTCATGCTGCAACGTGCTGTGGTTATAGATTAGTTACACCTTCCTTTCAAATTCCTAAAACCACATCTCATTTCCCTTATCTTGTAGATATTAAACCTTTTGTGTGTCATCATCCCATGCTAAACATACTTGCACTACTTTTTCCCTCACTAGTGCAGATGGCGGTGGCCATAGTGGCACCCAGTGCCACTGGCAGGATTTTATAATATATGCTGAAGTTATATCACCAGATTTCCTGATGTGGTTACTTTGAACTTGGTAAATCACAGTTAGTTCATCTTTGTCTATCACGCTTCAAAATGCTTTAGTAAATACAGAAATAGTCAGGCCTTTTGCTGCTGTAACTTGCATATCACTCACTCTTACCCAATATGCCAATTTTTTTTTATGCAGCAGTTTTGGTGAATCATGCAAAATGTATTACCAAAAACATCACATGCCAAGTCAGTTCTTGAGTGCTTACACTTTTTTCTCTGAGCTCATACTCGCGTATTACAGATTTCAAGTGTCTATGAAAGGTGGATTTTCCTTGGTTATTCTGCTAATTTTTTTTTTTTTTTTTGTAAATTAAATGAATATATTTCTGCAATAGATCCTCTTCCAATGATCACATGACACAGATTAGCAAAAATGTCTGAACATGCACTTAAAAAAGAGTGTTTTTAAGTGTGTAACAATTTACATTTCTGTGTCTTCAAAACAGTATCGTGGAAGCTATCCACTTTTCTGATTGGAGCCAAGAGGGGCAGCCTTAAATCCAGCAGAAGAAAGACACTCCCCTTTTGTCTCATACCTCAGTTAAATTGCTCAGCAGACAAACACATTTATTTTCCTTCTCAGATAGTTGGTACATAAATACACAAGCCTTCCACCTACTCAGACAGAACCTCAATTACCATGCTTTTTGGAGTCCATCTGGTTGAGTGGCAGATGGCAAGCCATGTGTTTCATCTTTCAGATTGATATTAAGCACCTCCTGAGGTTTGAGCCCCTCAAGATTTGAATCAAACTGCATTTTTTTTTTATTGTTTATCAGGAACTATAGCTGGAAAATTATGATTAAGCAATTGCATTTGAACATTGTCTGCTGGGATAATCTTTTGTTTTAAGGAGAAGAGAATACTATCCCAAGATGAATGGTCTGTCTGAGTGAGAGCCACCATCAGAGAAGTCAGCAGAAGAGAGCAGTAACTAGGGGGAAGGTAATTCTGGCAGTGGGAGATTGTGACCACTGATTCATTAACCCCCTGCTCAAAACAGACCCCAGATTCAAATGGGGAGAAGAACTGTGCCCATGGACTAATTAACATGAGCAGTGAGAGATATAACTAGCAAAAATGCGTTTGAGTACTAATTATCCAAAAAGTTGTGCAATTTGTAACCAATGAATGCTGATGTCTTTGTTTGTTAAAATGTATAAAGAGTGCAAATTTTTGATGGCTGGTGAGCCAGCCCTTTGAGGGCTACTACCTGCTCCCTACTTTGTGCAAACTAGAGTAAAATACAGAAATACTTCACCTTGCTGTGTGACTTGGTGCTGCACACTGGATAAAAAGTCTGTGTTCAGGACAAGATGAACATTGGATCCAACAGGACATTTTTATAT
>VWYP01030540.1:0-14498 GCA_013400435.1 Pycnonotus jocosus | reverse complement strand
TTTATAACCCCTTTTTTTTTTTTTTTTTTTTTTTTGTCCCTTTATTTTTCTTTCAATATTGCATAGTTGATTCTGAGTTTCTTTATGTCCATTTGGGGAGTTATGGTACACTTATCAATATTTTGGGCACAAATCAAATCGTGACAAAGGCTCTCTTATTCACACCCATCAGTTCCGGACTTGACATATGAGACTGTGTCCTATGCAGTATTACTTTGTTAGACAGCTCTGAGATCATTTCAACATGCTTTGGTTTATTAAAGAACTGTTCAGTTGTCGAGTCAATTTGACGACTGTGTTCTTCCACACATGTAGGGAAAGGGTGTACATGATAGTCGAATCTTTATGTACAGACAGAGATGCCTATCTTAAATTCCCAGTGTGCTGTTCTCCACAAGAGTTATTGATAAAATCCTTTAATTGCCTCTCCACTGACTGTAAGCTGGATGTGCAATAGACAAAATGCATCTCACTCAACACAATCTGAGGAAAATCGTGTTGAAAAAGGCACCCATAACAAAAAATAGACTTATTTGCCAATAAAATTAAAGGTAAAAACATCCTCTTTCTCATCTGATGTACATTGTGTCACAACGTCTCATAATCCTAAGGTCATTATTCCTTTAAATAAAGGACAAGTTATGATTGAATCTATTGACCCAAACAAATTCACTTTCTCTTTGTTGCTGAAGACATTAGCAAGTTATTGTTCAAAGAAATTTATAGAATTCATCAATTTTCAATGTTATGTGCACCAATGTGTACAATCAAAACATTACAGATGTGAAAGGGTGAAAAAAATATTGTATTAGAAACTACAATCTGTTTCCATTCTCTGGCACTGAGAACACACACAGTGTATTCTTTCCAAAATACTTGTCGTGTATGTAAGTAGATAAATAGTACCACTCTAGCTCCTCTTGAAGCATGTAGGCATTGATAAGAATAATTTAAATCACCTTGCTTCCATTATTCTCCAGTACTAAATAAAAATGACATTTATTTTCAGTTATAAATAAGTCTAAAGAGTATGTTCATTTAGTCTAAAAATTTGCATAGAATGTGAAGTAATACCTGCATTGACTCTAACAATTTTTGTTTGAATAAAACCCTTTTCAGACGAACACTCTTTCAAAGAGTTCGACCAGTGGTGATCCTATCTTTTATGGTGAGCTATTATAACAGCTAATTATTCCCACTGTTAAAATTTGCACTTTTTTCCATTTTCCTTTGCTCAAGATGCTGCTTGTTCAAGTTGCTATGCCTTTGTTTGCCAGATTAAAGATTGCTTGGGTTCTTTGTTGTTTGTGTACTTGATGTGGGCTCCTGAGGGTGACATTCACAACTTTTCTGAAATTTCTCCACCTTGTGATCTACACCTACCTGCTAAGCAAAGTCAAAGTGGTATTAAAATAAAGGGGGAAAATGAAGCAAAGCAGGTATTCTCAACTAAAGGAGACTTGTTGATTTCATAGGTAGGTATGCTTTTTCTCTCTTGAGTGATGTCTCCCAGAAAGTCCATTAATAATCTTTCTTATGTTATACTTCCTATATTTCAAAAATTGCTTCTTTTATCATTATTTTAATCTTAAAAATCTAAAGAGATAGAAATTGTTGCCTGTCAGTGTGTTGTGGTGTAACTGTAAGTAACGGTGTGTTCTAGTCACAAGTAAATACATAAATTAAGTTAGGGGCAAAACATATCTGATTAACAAAATAATGGCAGACTTGTGTGATGCTTTTCAAACCTTTTGGCCAAGGTTTTTCTTTCTAAGAAATGCATACTAGATTACTCTGTGTCAGAAACTGTCAGAAATGATGATGAATGAAAGAAAGTCAGGAAAGTAAAATAGATAACCGTCATTATCTTGTTTTCCAAGGACATTGTTTAATAGAAGTAGAGCCTTATAGTGGTTTACCACAATCTTTTCACCATCCATGATGCAAGTGTTACAGAAATCCAGAAATACATGCTGCTGCTAGGATTTCATATGGCCACTTCAGAAATGGATTTATTTCTGCTTGGTTGTATATAGTGACAAGTGACAAATAAGTGTAGAAGCAAATATATTCAATTGAAAACTTTGGGGCAGGTAAATGAAATTTGTCTATTTAAATGACTAGTCGAGTTGTTTATCAACAGTTCATTTTGGTGAGTATGTCTCCCTGGCACAGCACAAGTTGCACAGAAGTGATATAGGTCAGAAGACAAAAGTGGCATAACTACCAAAGTGCATCCCTCTTTGTGTGCTAAGAAAACCTGCTTCTTGCTTCTGTATGGTGCACGTGCACTCAGTGCTCCCAAAGCTTCAGAACACTTTTCTGCATTTTTGAAGAGAAAACCACACTCTTTGTAGCTCACAGGTTGCTAACAAGGGCTGTTCCACTGAGACAGTGAAACTGACTAATACTGTGTAAACATATATCATCATATAAAATAA
Organism: Pycnonotus jocosus; assembly: GCA_013400435.1. NCBI lineage: Eukaryota > Metazoa > Chordata > Aves > Passeriformes > Pycnonotidae > Pycnonotus > Pycnonotus jocosus. The sequence goes on along the minus strand of VWYP01030540.1, from coordinate 12,057 downwards.
CTGATTTTTTTAAGACATAACTCTCCCTCTAATTTGAAATAATGTGTTAAAGTTTGCTAGTTTGCTGTGGATTTTTTCATCCTAGCACAGTAAGAAAGTATTTCAAGGTTTTTAAACCAGGTTAAATCAGAGAAAATGATTTATAAGCAACTGATAGACAAGGAATAATACCTGCGAGCAGTAGAAATGTTTTCCTCAGTACAAAAAACCCTGAAAAATTGTTTCCATGTAAAGTGTTAGACAATAATGCACAATAATGCAAAGGTATTAGTCGAAGTATTTGAAAGTTATTTTTTACCTAACATTAAAAACTAAAATCACGTAGCACTTTGAAGTGGGAATGCTTTAATGCTTCCCAACATTTTTTTGTTGGGAATGCTTTCTTTTTTCAAGGGACTTCAAATTTGCATCATTAGTATCATCTGGATTTATTTAACCAATGCAGCTACACATTCAACCTCTGTCCACCTCCTGAGCATGGTGAAGAGTATTTCTTTCATATTTCTAAGGAGATTGTAAAACATGTGGGATCATCCGAGGCATCTTAATAATTTCCCTTACATTTTTTTCTGAGAAACTTACATTTCTTTGGAGAGACTTTTTTTCCCTCTGTGAAACTTTGCCCTACTTCTTGGCATAATATAAGGAATTGAAGATTTGGGTTTTTTTAACAAAATAGCTATCCTTTCAGAAGAAAAAATGTATGACACTAAGGCTTTTTTGTGTGTGTGTGTGTGTACTGCAGCTCACTTATTTATGGTAGAATGCAAATTAAATTAAAGGAAGACCACTATAATCTTCTTCTAATCATAATTTTGTGAAGTCTATTGATTGTACATGTGTAGCAAATGACTCACCTTGAAGTGATTTAGACAATGACATTATCTAAAATTTTAGTAAGTGTTGTACCCGACAAAAGTGTGTGAACTGATAAACATAGCTCCATGAATTTCATAATCCTAAAATAGTTAGATTAGATAAAATATGTCTTGATCTCAGATGAAAAACTGCATTATATGGTTGAAGTTTTGTCAGAAAAAATTGATTTTGAAACCTGGAAAAAGGGAACCTTTATGTAATTTTTAAAAGTAAAAAAGAAAAAAGACAAAAAAAGGAGAAGAAATTTGGTGTACCAAAAACCTCCAGTATGCAATAGTGTGGAGGGATCCTTGGAGGACAAAATGAGCACACTTCTGAGGATGTCATGTTGTCTGCAATATAAAGCACATTTCTAAGAGACAGGCATTCTCAAATGATCTACTTTTAAAATGATGAGTGAACTGGCTGTCAGTTTTTTCCATGTTTTCTAAGAGAATTTATAACTGGATAAATAGAACTGCAGAGAAACACCTTTTCCAAATAATTTTACTAATTTTCTGAGCCTTACCACATCATCAAGCTGAAGTGCATTTTTTTGTACTAAAACATACTTCAGATAATGAAAGCTGACAGAAAGTTCTTTGTTTTGACAAATACAATATTTTAATTACTATGTCTACTAAACACTTCATTAGTAATTACCAATTTGAGCACAAAAATCTAATCTAGAAGTCCTTTGTCTCAGTTCTCTAATGGTGTGGAAACAGATATAATAGTCTAATGCCTTCTGTTTTCCAGTTTCTGAAAGCTTTTTTTCCTACAGGCACTGTTAGTCTTTTTACATCTGACTTTTGAACCCTGTTAAAAGGCACAGAGACAGGACATGCTTCCTTACCGGTTTTGTAAATAGGCTTTAGATCAAATAAATGAAAAAAACAACTCCTTAAATCTAAATAAGGTACATCCTAAGTAAAGCCTTCCATGAAGGCCAACTGGATTGCAGTGAGGCCACTACTGAATATTTGTACGATGATTGTGGCAAGACCCATTGCTTAAGGGTTGTTGTAGGTATTTTCTCACATAATTCCTCAAAACATACTATTTACTGAGGACTATCAATGCATTATTAATTCTGTTTATTTCAGAAAGTTACTTCAGACATAATAATTACTCCTTTCTTTCTATCTTTAGGTGCAGTTACAGACATGCTTTTTTGTCATTGTTTTGATTTGCTAGGATGTGCTGATAACACCACAACCTAAGGAGCCTACATGAAAATTAATTAGGCTGTTTTTTATGGGAGAGAATGTGAGTAGATAAATGGTTCACAATAAATGAACTCTCGGGCCACAAACTGGAGCATTTATTGATTCACTGGCCATTTATCCTGGAATTTACTCCCTAGCAAAAAGAACATTGCTATATACTTAAATAAAGGTTTTGAGTATTATGCTAGCCTTTCACGAGGCAGTAATAAGTGCCCTAAGCAAACTCATTCTGCTTTGCTTCCCATTAATTTTGCTGTCATCAACAACATTATCCACTACAGAGGCTCAGTAAATTTTAATATATTTATCTGGAATATAAAGTTGTAAGATCCAACCTTCACACAATTCTTTATATCCTCATGGTGTCTAACAAAAAAAGAAAAAGAAAAAAGGCAAATCTTATATTAATTTATATATCTGTATCCAAATACACGTTAAATAGGGATTCCATTTCAGTCAGAAAAGCTACTGTCTGTTGGGCTTTTTGAAATATTGGTAGAGTTTATTATGTAATATCAGATCCAGTGTTAATATTTGATGTATAATCTGATTAAATATTAGTTCTTCATATAGCTTCTAACACATATATGCACAGTTAATACCCGGCATTTATGCTTATAAAATAGTTGAGACATAAGGGATTGCTTAACACTATAGGGCTTTGTTGCCTTTGGCTAGTCTGAATGTACTTAATTATAAGGTTTAAATTCACTTGGGTTTTGTAAACCATTTAGGCAGAGAAAGCAGAATAGTCACAGCAAGATTTCCATTTAGAATATCTTAATTGAGGATAACACTAATTTTTTTCTTTCTTGTTTTTTTTTTTTAAACTCCTCCCCTCCAGGCTCTTTGTAGAGTTATGAACTTAATTGCCTGAGAGAAAAACTATTTTAAAAAAGAAAGTAAGCCAAGGAAATATTTATCATTGGAAAGTATCTAATCTTTAAGGAATGCATTCTTTAACATGGATTCATGTGGGACATGTACATGAAAGTCAAACATCATTTTTCAGATACTTGGGGAAAAAATAGTTGACTCTCAAAGAATGCTGAAATAGAGGGGAAAGAATGGCATCAGACATATGGTATCTGGAATGATGGTCAGTAGCCAGAACTTTTCCATGGCACAGGTCCTGCTGGAGATTGTTTCTTATATTGTTCACTAATAGTCACTTTAGACACTAGTTTTAATTGCCAAGTGAAAGATTTTAAGGAATGCTTTATCTGGTTTTGCATGGTGCAGCAGTAGCTAATTGAGTGAGATGGAAAAGAAAACTGACTTGGCTGATTTGGAAATTTGAGGGCTAGAAAGACGTGGAAGAGGAGGATCTCCAATAATCTCTAATAATCTCTAATAATCATCTGAAATGGAAAAATATTCACTGCTCTTACTGGCCCCAGAAAACCTGTCATTAATAGCACAGGAGGACAAAGATAGCTGACAGATGTTAAAGGCCCAAAGCTTCCTTGAATAATTTTGCACAGGACAAAGTCTCGGTCTTAAAGAGGATAATATTTTTTCTAGAATGATTCTTTCATTCTCTCTGTTCTAGTAAAGCACAGTTGCTTTGACCTGAAACAAGCCTTTCTTCTGTGAAAGCCTTGCCTAGGGTCCCCTTCCAGAGCAAAAGAGAATTTCGAAATCTGCTGAGCTCCAACACTGCTTACGCTGTATAAAAGAGAGAGTACAATACATATGAAAAACTAAAGTGGTTCAGTAATGTGACACATCTTTTTTATTAGCTATTCTTGTCCTTAGCCCTTTGATTTTGATATCTATTAGAACAAAGATCTTACCATTATGGTTTATATTAGCTCATTGTGTCAACCAGTGTTGTTCTGGGATCATCTGACAATTCTGTGTTCAGTTTAACCCAAAGGCTTGAAATTCACTGACCTAGACAGCAAAGTCTGGTTGGACTAAGAAGTGTAAGGTGGATAGATTTTAAATTTTCTTCAGTGCTGTGTGTTAGGAGAATAGTGTGCCTTAACCACATAGCTCTGAAAGACTTTGTTGTTTTGCTGCTTTCTTTTAGTATTTATTCTGCTACTATTGCTTCAAATTGTAGAGCATTCTTTTGAAGCAAAAAATAAGGTCCATTGTACTTAGGAAGAATTAAAGAAAAATTAAGATTTGAAAAAGTGATGACATTTATTTATTCTAGAAATGACATGCAAGTTACTCCTGTGTTTTCTATTCACAATGACATTAAATCACCCATTCACAAGTTCAATTCACCCCAATAAAAACCCCCCAAAGATTAATTCAGTTAGGGAGTAGCCCCTTGGTCTCTATGCCCATAACTTCCACAGAATGTTTAATGGCAGAACCTTACTGGTTAAGCCTATATATTGTTCATTGAAAAGACAACAGTTTAATTGAACATGCTGATGGCTGCCTGTGTCACAGTGGTGTAAAAATGGTTATTAGAGCATACTGGTGGGAAATTGAGAGATTTACATCTATTGCTGGTAGAACTCCTTCTGAAGGTTAAAGGTTTTGTTGTTGCTTTCACAGCTGTGCTTTCAAGTGGACCGAGTGTGGATGCTATGCAGATGAAGATCTGAATCATGTAAGAAAGGGAAATAGTTTATATAGAATTCTGAGGCTGGAGATAACCAAAGTAGAGCAGATCTAGAAAATCCTTGATTTTTTTTTTTTAACCTTCAGAATTTTAATATAAAAGGTATTATCATATGGGGTCATTTTATTAAGAAACAGCAATTTAAGAAACTTCAACTGAGCAACAATTTTTGAGATAATCCTGAGCTAGTAATTAGATTTATCTGTTCTTTTAACATGTAAAATTTACAGACAAAGATCACAAAGAAGGATTCATGCAAAATATAACTATCAGAAAGGATATTTACCTTGTTCAATCAAGTGTGCTTAAAAACAAAACCAAAATAAATACAAAAATTAAATCAAATCCTTACACTAAAATAAAATAATTTAAAAAAACCCAACTAATCTTTCCTTATAAATGAAATTGCATACCTAGACTGTCAGGACCAATACCATGTCATTTGTATATCTGCAACATAACAGCTAATGAACAAGTATAGCTGGTTCAATTAACTTCTGTAACTGATTTGAAGCACTATTATTTATTTATTCATTTTTACTAGTTTTAATTTATTCATTTTTACTAGTGGCAATCATTCCATGCTTTTTGAATGATAGTACTTTTCAGACTAGGCACCAGCTGAAAAAATGAAGTAAAAGTAAGTGAACATTCCTAAAATACACACTTAAACAATCAATTTTTTTAAAAAAGATAACTGTGAATTTAGCAAAGTATAGAAGCAAAACTCAATGAAAATCTGAGACTAAAGCTTGAAACAACCTAATAAAATAACAACAACACACAACAACAACAAAACAAATGAACTAATAAAACCATCTAGTTAGATAAACTCTCACCGATTCTTTAATTAAACTCCTATCTCTTTAAGGTCTTTACACTGATATTCCTTTAGGAATCTATGAGCTTTTTGCTGATTTAAGCAGTCAGCACTATACTTACAGAATGCCATAAAAAGTACTGGAGAAATAGTACTGAGAATAGTACCTGCTGGAATTCTGCATACTTTAGAGAGAAAAGTAACTAAAAAAACTCATGTTTCAGAGGTAGAATGCCTCAAGAAGAATAATTGAAGTAGGTTTTTTTGTTGTTGTTGTTGTTGTTGTTGTTGTTGCTGTTGTTGTTGTTCAGAACAGCATCTGTTTCTTCATGGTGTGGCCAGGATTGTTATCTCATTATCTTCTCCAGTAATTGATTTATGTATGGATGGAGGAATTCCTGTAGGAGTGCCCTGGAATGTATAGCCAAATTTTGCGTGTTACAATATTGAGGTATGCGCTGACAGATCTTTGTCTTTGGCTTTTGATTAACACTAAGGATCAAACTATAATTTCAACTCACAATGGGTTTTTGTGAAGTAAAATACTCTTTGCTAGATAATTGGAGATAACATTCTATATATATTTTGGAGAGGCTGTTGTTATACATTCTCTTTTCTGTTTTAGGAAGGGAATGAAAGATTGTAGAGATAAGCAAATGATTAAGTGAATATTTCAGCTATCTCTATATGATCCCCTCTCTCTTGACATTTAGAAGCTTTTTAATATTATACTAGGGTTTTTTAAATCAAATATAAGTTTCAAATATACCACTGCGCAGTGAGGCTTCTATTTAAATTACTAACATTGTAATGGTGTGGGTAATGGTATTACACCTGTGTGAAAACTGCATAATCAACAAGAATTCTTGTATCCATAAGACACAGACAAAGCCACCTAAAGGTATGAGAATGATGTTGTGGTACGAGAGCCAGTTAGCACAGAACCTGTCATCCAGCTTAGTGATCTGTTACAGAGCAGTTGGCCCCCTTCACATCGTTTTAGACACACACTGGAAGAACAAGAAGTGTGATATGCAGTTGCAAGAGAACAAAACTACTAGGACTGGGAAGGACTGTAGCTTTTGAAATCTGAAGAACTAGATCCGACTACCAATTTAATGTACAGAAAAGACAAATCAAACCAAACCAACAACAAAACCAGCCAACCAAAAACAAAACCAGAGAGCAGAGGAGTGGAAACAAGGGAATTAATGACAAGAACAACTGTCTTTATTACTCTGTTATTCCTAACTTGCTGGTAATCAGATCCTCAGGAGCTACAGAAAAAGAGGAAAACTGCTCTTATTCTTTGTATCACCATCATCTAGACCATGAGAATGAATCAATGCTCTGCTGTTTCCATTTGATTTTTTTTTCTCTTTGGCATGAGACTAAGATGTCAGCCTTTGAATAAGTCATGTATTCAAGCTGTAGTACTGAAACACTCTTTTACTTTGACCTTTAGATCAATACCCTGACTTAGAGTGTTTGGTCCCTGTATTCTTTTCCTGTTTACAAGCTGCCTGGGCAATAGAGCATAGAATCTGAATGTTTGCCAATCAACAGATAAAATAATAAAGGGATAAATTTAAAAATCTATTTAGAAGGACTAAAAACTTTGGTGACTTATTCTAAAGAAAATGTATGGACTGGTATAATAAATCTAATGCCCTTTAAGTCAAAGTTTGAAACAGAAATGGAAAAACTACCACCCTGGACCATAATTAATTTAAATACAGAGTTTGCTGTTTTCATCCTCTACAGAGCTCCAATTATCTTCAAGATTTCCCCTTCTCTTTCCCAAAAGTGTTTGCATTCTCTTGCAGAAAGAAAGAAAAAAATCTGAGGCAGAGATACACTGAGATTTTACAGAGATTTTACTTGCACAGTGAGTAAACTATTGACAGTTTAGTGTCAGAATTTCAAGGCATTTTTCCACTGACTAGGCATTTTAACTGGTGTCAAGTGACTTGCATACAGGCACATTTATTGTCAAATAATGAGAGGATTACCAAAACTGTAAATTTTAATAAAAATGCTTACTGAAATGTATTGGAAAGGGTAAGAAATCCTGCATGAGTTATATTTTGTCTTTGTTGAAACCAGGACAGCCTTTTTCTTAAAAAAATCTCATTTGAGATAAAATTGAACAACATTTTAGATGTTTATCAGAATAACAATAATCGGGGGCTGATTGAGGCTGTAAGGGAACTCGAGGTCATCTTGTCCAACACTCCTGCTCAAGCAAGGTTGCCTAGAGCTGATTGCCCAGGACTGTGTGCAGATGGCTCTTGGCTGTTTTCAAGGGTAGAGACTCCACAACTTACCTGGCCAACTTGTGCCAGGGCTCTATCATTCATCCTCACCCTAAAAAATTCATCTCCTTCTGTTCATGTGGACTTTCCTGTCTTTCCTTTTGTGCCAATTTTCTCATCCTCTCACTGGGCCCCCCTAAAAACAGCCTGGATCTATCTTCCTTCCCCCCTCCCTTTAGGTATTAGTACACATTGATAAGATTCCTTCTGAACAATCTTTTACCTAGGCTAGAGAGTCCCTTAGTCTTTCCTCATATATGAGACACTCCAGTTGCCTAAACATCCTAGAGTCCTTTGCTAGTCTCTTTCCAATAGCCGTGAATCTCATTTGTGCTGGGAAATTGTCTTTGGGTGATTTTAGGATGATTGCTGTATTTGCTGATTGTCTGCTCTATGCCTAGAAATGGTTGCTGTAGCTGTAAGGTGAGTCTGGGGGGAAGGAGGAGGCTTGGGGCTCTTCGGCAGCCTCACCCCTAAGTGTCTGGATGCCCTGTGGTCTGGGTTCTTTTGCTTGGTTAGCTTTGTTTTTGTTAACTTAGGCAAGAAGGGTAGTTTTTATCTTTCCCTTGCCTTGAAGAGGCTGCAGCAGCCATCCTTTGGTGACCTTTAGAAGTCAGCTGGATGGTTTGGTTTGGGTCCCAGATAAGAGAGAACAACTGGGAGAAGAATTGTCTGGGATTGGCGGGAAGCTGAGGGTCTGCCCCATTTCACCCCCAGACCTCAGAAAAAGCCGAGCTGACAAGAGAAAGCACACCAAACCCACTTGCTTCCTCAGCTGTGGAAAGGGGACCAACACCAGAGATTCACCAGGTTCATATCTACTTGCCCAAGCTCCCAAGTGGCTGCATGAACAGTTTGAGGTTTTTTTACACCTGAGAGAGGAGCTGGTGCCATCTTAGCCCACCATGTGGCTTTTTTTTTGTTGTTTTTCTGTACCATTTTGGATTTTTGTAACAATGGCTGTAGAGGTGTTGGGGGTGGGGTGGCACTGTAAGGCCTAACAGTTCAATGTCTAATATTCATTTATGGTGCCGTGTAGGCACTCTGTTAGAAAATAATTTTTTTTTCACTTTCATCCATTAGTATTTATTTCTTATTAGCAGAATGGGATTCTTTGAACCCTTCTTTTTTGAGGAAGCACTCATTCCAGGGTGTTTTTCTCCTAAATTTCTCTCTAAACCAAGACAGAAACGTAGAACAGCACACAGTGCTCCAGTTGTCCAGTGCCCTCACCAGTGCTTAACAAAAAGGAAGGACCATACTTTGCCCTGCCACCAATGATGTATCTGATGCAGCCAAGAATGCTATCAGCTTTCTTTGCCCCAAGGACACAATGCTGGTCCATGCTGAATATGGGATCCACCAGGACCTGCACGTCTTTCTCTGCCAAGGGGCTTTCCAGATGGGAAGCCACCATCACATACCGGTGAGTGGGGATTTTCCTCCCCAGGTGCAGGCCCTTACATTTGCCCTTGTCAAACTTTGTGAGGTTCCTGACAGCCCAGTTCTCCAGCCTATCAAGATCCATCTCAATAGCAGCAAAAACCTTTTGCATATCAGATGTTCTTCCTAGTTTTGTATCATCTGCAAACCTGCTGAGGGAACAGTCTCCCTCATCGTGCAAATCATTAATCAAGTAAGATTGGCCTCTGAGATAGTTGCTGGCCTCCAACTAAATTTTGTTCCACTAATCAGAGCACTCTAGGCCTTGCCATTCAACAGATTTTCCATTCAACCCTTTTTTCCCCCTGATATGATCAGTCATCACAACTACATAGAAAGCTTTCTAATTGCAAAGGTACTAAGAATGTCTCACTAAAGACTATTTATACTGTTGCACTTTCTTGCTGTACCCTTTTTGTCTCTAGCAGTGTTTTTGCACCAATTTCCAAATGGCACATGCCAACTTTAAATGAGTTATGGTGAAAAGTTAATAATACCTAAGGGGAAATTTTACAAAGTGTAGGAAGGAAAAGAAGGCTGGGAAACTTAAAATTCTAGAGCTATTAAGATGTGTGTATGGGGAGTAAAAAATTGGTTAAGGACTTTGTAGCTATGTGTATTTTATCTGTTGTGCTAAAAACCTAAGACATATTGTTTTCTGAAATATCTCTCATGAGGTCAGTACTTTTCCTGATGACACTGGAGGGTGTATAAGATTAGTATAACATTCTTCTCAATATTTGCCTGCCAATTTGGAGGAACCACTTAAAGGCACAAAATGTTCATTCAGGAACTATGCCATGATTTTATTTTGAGCTTTTTGACATGAATATTTGTTCTCTGGCACACACTTCTGGCTTTTTCACATAGCATTCCCATAAACACTTTAAACTATTGCAAAGTAATACTTTGGTCTCTATGAATGCTCACAAGGAACTTGCTATATACAACAAAAAATGATGAATTCTATGGAAAAGGTGTTGAAAATGGTCTTATTTGGGTGATGCTATCAAATGTTAAATTCGATACCTTGATTTTTAACGTTACTTTTGAAATAGCTTTAAATAATAATCTTAATATTTTTGTTTGGTTTAGTTTGGTTCAGTTTCAGTTTGTTTCCTTTTTGTTCCGATAAGCCCTAGCAGACAAAGTGTATTATTGCTTAGTAAGAATACTAATAATTAAAATCCTTCTCCATATAATCACTCATAGTAATTATTCTGTTTTCTTTTTTAATGGGTAAATTTCCATAATTTTGTGTGAATGCAGTATCTAACCTGCATAAACTAGAAATAATCAATGATGGATAAAACAATTTTTAAGCAAAACTCAGTTCTATTGAAATTGAGTATATGCTCACAAAACTCTTCCCCCAAAATCTGCTGTAAGATTGCTGTAAGCCATCATCAAGCAAGAATACAATTCCACAATCAGTTTAACTTGTAATGTCAGAATGACTAAATGATACTTATAAAAAAATACGCATAGGAGAAAAAAGTTACTACCAAAATATTTATTTCTGTTCACTTTCTCTCCTGTTATCAAAGATGGTTCCAAATTCTAGAAAATTAATTGCTTATATGTTTTTTTTTTTAGAATTGATCCTCTTTTCATATAACCAAATCCTTTGGTTTTGCAGACTGGTGTACACTGCTGCTATAGTTTTTAGTTTAGCAAACTCTTCAACAGCTCTGCAGTTTCATTGTGTGTCAGATAACTTCTGGGTATAGCAATGTAAAACATTAGGATGTGATAGTTTGGATTAGACAAAAAACTAAAATCCTAAATCACTGAAGATTAATTTTGGACCATTTCCCAACGTGAATAGGGGAAACACTATTTTTTGGTGATGTTGGCTGAAAAGAGTAATTGGGAATAATTTACAGGGAAAGACTAATCCTTAGGACATAATCCCCTACAGGATCTCTGGATGACTGTATATCTCTTGCCCATCTGTATATTTTAGTCTCAAATCAGCTATAATTGTAAGAGTATTAGAGTCTCCATACAACTTTGCAGCTAGTGAGCCTGTAAATCTCATCTTAATGTGATCTTTGCAATCAGAAAAATCATCTCCAGCTGAGGTGACTGAATCATGTTCTTATAAATTATTTCTTGACTGAATTTTCTTCATCCACGTGTGCCTCTCTATTTTGCCATCACTAACATTTGAAAGCTGTAGAGTCATATATAAAAAAGGGTAGTGTCAGATTATTTGATTTACATTAACTGTGTCTGTCGGTACATTTTAAGTAGTTAAATGTTAGTGTCAAAGACAGTGGAAAAACTGGTCCTAAAATATAAGATCCTAGACTTCTGTAGTGGGTTGACCCTGGGCTGGATGCCAGATACCCACCAAAGCAGCTACATTATCCCTCTCCAGAGCTGGACATGGGGGGAAAAGTAGCAAAGAGTTCATTGAGATAAGGACAGAGAGAGATCACTCACCAAATACTCTCATGCGAAAAACAGATACAATTTAGAGATATTAATGGAATTTATTACAAGAAAAAGTGGAGCAGGATAATGAGAAATAAATTAAGATCTTAAAAAGACCTTCCCCCAACCACTCCTACCTTCTCAGCTCTACCTCCTGCCCCGCAGTGGCGCAGGGAGACAGGGAATGGGGGCTATGGTCAGTACATCACATGCTGTTTTTCCCACTGTTCAAGGGAAAGGAGTCCTTCCCTTGCTGCCATATGGGGTCCTTCCCATGGCAGACAGTTCTCCACAAACTTTCCCAATGTGAGTCCGTCCCACAGGCAACAGCTCTCTCCTGACTGTTCCAACAGTGGGTCTCTCTTCCAT
>VWYP01030538.1:87370-154572 GCA_013400435.1 Pycnonotus jocosus | reverse complement strand
TTGCGTGTGTATATTGGGAGCTACCCTGCACGCTGCCGAGCGTCATAATAAACATACACTTTCTAACTTTAAACTGTTAGAGAGCCTTTGTCCGTCACAGTTGGATATTAGATCAATATCCATATTTCTTCAATAAATCAAAGCAATATGCACCATTTCCCTTTTTTTCACTTATTTATCTTTGTGCCTTTTTATTGGGGTGTTTTCTCTGCTGCTTGGTTACATATTTGTGTTAGACTATGAATAATTGTCATGGTTGGTTTCTTGCTTGTTTGACATAACTGATCTTCATTTAAAAAAAAATTAAAATTAATATAAGGAAGTACTAGGGTGATTTCTTAAGATGGGCCCCATTTGTATACAAAAGCAGGCATCCAGCCTTGGTAGAGCAGAGCAGTCACCTGGTACAGCCAGACCCTAACAAATCTCATCACTGGTTCATTCAACATACACACAGATGAAAAAAATATTTCACACTGGTTTTTACCTTATTTGAGAACACTTCATAATCTGATATTACCATTTTAATTTAGGCCACTTAGTCTATAGTAACTGATGTTATTGTTTATATGGAGTTAAACCTTTAACTAAAAAGCCCCATGTTTCTAGCTATGAAGAATAAGGCATGTATTTTATTTTGCAGGGTGTATTTAGTAGGTGGCAGTCTGTCTCCTCCTCTCTAAATGTTCCTGAGTTATTGTCATATGGTAAAACTACTCTTCTAATTTTGTAAAAGAGAGAAACAAAACGTAATTTTTACCTTGACAGAACTTTGGGATGGATGAAGCAATTTACTGAAGTGTCTTTAAAAAAAGTTTCCCCTTGAGACAGAAAATAGAAAAGAAAGATTTAGCCTGTTGCAAGATTCAGGGGTGTTAACCTCTATGTAATTATGTACCTATGTAGACAAAATAATAAAACCCTTGTTTTCCTAAGAAATCACCGGTGTGCTATATGGTTTCTAACAATGCATCTGAGGAAGCTGCACAGCCCCATTATCCAAATGTCTGCAAGCTTCACAATATTCAGTGTTTTTGTTCATACCATCCCTGCTAAGGAGAGAATGCCTCCAAAGAGAGAACGCAAACAAAGAACCAGAAAGACATTCAGAGCACTGCTGTACAAAGACCCCTGCACTGAACTTGAACATCTGTGGCTCAGCCCTGTGAGCTGTGCTCCTTTGCCCTCCCTGCTGCAAGGGAAAGAAGCATCCAGAAGAGGATACATCTGTCTGACACCATCAGCAGCCCCACAGACTGGTGTGTACCTGCTCAGCGCTGCTCACACAGGCATCAGTCTCAGCTAATTCTGAGCAATGCCAGTTGGCCTATACAAACCCCAGGGACTGCACAACACAGTTCCTCAGTGTCCCTAGATGCCTCCAGATGACAGTGCTATGCTCTACACAACCACCCTTCCTGCACTTGCAGGGGTCCTCAAAGCTCTGTGGCTTGTGCCTCGAGGCTGGCTGTGATAGCTAGTGGAGCTTTCTGGCATCTGTCTTAAATCTAAACAAATTTTGCAGCAAATTAGACCTGTCTATCACACTGTATTGAGTTCAGCACAGAAAAAAAGAGTCTTTTCCAAATCACAGCTAAAGAAAAAAGATAGTACTGCAAGACTATAGATATTAATCAGAAAGGGTGAGACCTGGTTTAATATTCTGCTCATCCTGGTGAGATTCAGACTGTCCTGCCCAGGATATTGCAGTCCTTGGCAGCCTATAGACAAGACTGTGGTGATGGTCATTTATCTACAGGCAGAATGTGAAACTGATGGGAGAACAGAAAGCAGAAATGTGTCTAAATCTGCAGGCTACTATTTATAGGTACCTCCTCGGCAAGGAGAAAACCTCGTTTCTGTTTCCTGCTTCCACATTTATTGTAATAGGTTAGCTGAGACTTCATTATTTTCACGTGGGAAAAGCCAATTCTTTATTCTCACAACTCATTTTATAGTTTTTACAGAAAATTAAAAAGTGAACAATCTGTAAGAGAAATAACAGCATGATGGTGTACTGGAGGGATAAAAGTCGCAACAAGCACATTAAACTTATGAGAAAAAACCCATGGCAACTGCAAATTTCATGGAAACAGAAATTTAGTAAGACTTTTTAGGAGTGCAGGGTTACAAAAAAAGTGAAATTTGGTAGACTGCTGAACAGCTGAGTAGTGTCTCGTGATTGTATTTTGTGTAATTTCATCTAGCAAATTTGTTAACATTCTTGTTAAGGAAATCAGACTATGTTGAAATCTTTGATAGGTAATACGGCACTGCATTTACTGCTTTCTATCTCTCCAGTAACTGTAAAACTGTAAAAAAAATTACAATTCAGACAGAAAACAAAATTAACTTAAAAAAAAACCCCTATATCAACGCGTTTTCACGGCATACAAACACAGTAGGTAAAGCAGGGAAAATGGAGAGGGGCAGGGAAGAGAAAGAAAACTCCGGCCGCTGCCACCTTGCAGAGGGTGCTGAGGTAGAAAAGTAAAACCAAACGCCGCCTTGTTGTATTTACATCCGTAGAGGGTAGATTCTTAGCTTTGGAACGAGGGCAGCGGTGGCGGTGGGAGCCGTGCGGACCCGTCGCGGCTCGCTCGGCCCGCCACAGCCCTCCCGGGGCTGCTGCATCCCCGCCTGCCCCCCAAAACCCGCAGGAGGAAAGCGGAGGGGGGAAAGCAACACAAAAAACCCTCTAAAGACCGCATGTAGAAAAAGGGGGGGAAACACCGAAAACAAATACAGAAAAGGTTAAAAAGGCATAAGGCGCTTATGGCTCGCCCCTCCCGCCTCGGAGCCCGCGCAGCTCCACGGAGAGGGGCCGTCGATGGAGGGCCCGGCCCGGCAGAGCCGCCGGGGCTGTTGAAAATCCCGCGCAGAGACCAAGAGGGAATGGCATTGGAACTGTCAGCTGCGGGAGGGAATGGCATTGGAACTGTCAACTCTGGGGCGGAGCTGTGAGCAGGAAATGTGGGCCGGTTCCTGCCGTCTGCAGATCTCGCGCGTTCCCTATGGTGCTGCGAACCGTCCTGTGCGTCGAAGATAAAAATCACCCGCACGAAGTCGCCGCAGCCACCGCCCGCCACCGCGGCTTCCCGTGGAGCGGGAGCGGCCACCCCGCATCGCCGCCCGGGGAGACTGTGTCTTGCCGGAACCATTTTACAGAGGCGCGTGCAATCAGATTCCGTTTCCTGGAATGTTGTTCAGTTCCCCGTGCGGCCGGCGTCTTTTACATGGCTTAGACTGAAAGCAGTTTTGAAGTGGCTGTACCATTTTTTAATAGTCTTTTCAAGATGAAACACTGAACTAAAAGGTAACTTTTTTATCATTCATAGGTAGAGGGAACAGAAACGGACCTACAGACACAGGAGATACTTACCGGGGTCTCTGGAGCCCGCGGCTCCGGGGGGGGTGGGGGGTGGTGCGTGGAGCGGTTGCCGCAGCAGCTGCGGTCCTTTCAGCAGATTGAAATTTTAACGAATTTCTAATAAAACATCATGTGGGTAACTATTTTGTGGCTACTATATCTTCCCCTATGGCGACTGCCCACAAAAACTGCCCCAACTCGTCCCACCTTTCCACAGAAAAGGCATTTTGTACATCTACTCTCACGTTGTTTTCTACGTGCTTGTGCCATAGTAATAAATGTCGCAATTCCCTTTTATCCTGTTTTATCCCGTTTGCGCAGTATAAGTCCCCATACACGTATTATCGCTTTTTCGTCAGCTGGAATTCGTGATCTAGAATATCCCGTATTTTACCCCTTTTTAAAACTCTCAGTCTGGACGTACCCCGTGGCCCCACGTGCGGACTTCCGCGCGTGTTACGCTCTGCGCCGCGAAGATTCCACAGCGGATTTTTCACGATTCTTTTTGGCCGCTGTCTCCCCGGCTCGAGGGCGTAGCTCTCCCACGATTCTCGATCGCTTCTTCGCGGCTCGCTTCGTCGTGTTTCCACGGTTCTTCAGACCGTGCCCCGCGTCTCCTCGGACGTAATCTATTTTCAGGGCTCTCGGCCGTTCCCCACGGCTCAAGGCCGTGCTCTCCCACGATTCGAGGTTTTAT
This sequence comes from Pycnonotus jocosus, assembly GCA_013400435.1. Lineage (NCBI taxonomy): Eukaryota > Metazoa > Chordata > Aves > Passeriformes > Pycnonotidae > Pycnonotus > Pycnonotus jocosus. The sequence continues at coordinate 150,505 of VWYP01030538.1, read as the reverse complement.
CTCCCACATCTCCTGTTCTTCACCATACACTCACGGTCAGCAGCAATAGCGAAATTACATATATTTGAACTAGGAGCACGTGGCACCAGTTAAACTTTCATCTTTAGTGGTTTGGCAGTGGATCATTTGGGAATTAAGGATGAAAGCAACAGATGTTATGAGTTCAAGCACCTGGATAAAGAAATGAAACTACATCTATTAAGCGAACTGGTGAAACTTGCATTTGTCTGTGATGTCCCATTTTACTCAGATAAGGTACCGTTTGTTTTTAAATGGAAATATGGCTTGGCATAACATGACAAAGACATAAAGGCCCTTGTGGACATGTTACATCTGGGTCAGATGTATTTGATGTTCTTACTTTGATCTCCTGTCTAATCAGTGTGTTTTCAGCTTAGATCTGGAATCTGCATCTGTAAACATGAAAAATGCCCAGACGTTTTGTTCTGCAAAATGGCTCATTCTTCCACAACTCTGCTCCGGGACAGCAGAGAGAAGTGATTCCTCTTCCTGGGGGTTTCTTTGGCAGGCTTCCCTGAGACATATAAAACTCTCTCCTAATAAAATTAAAGAGGCTAAACAAGGTCTCCACTGGATCTCTAGGACCTTTTTGACATTCTTCCCCTGGTTTATCTCAGGACTTAAAAACTTGGATAAACATTGCTATGATGGCTGGATTAATTTACTGCATTACCTGGGACTTGTTGGACAAGGAAACTGGGACTGTAAAGTATGAAAGGAAATAATGGATAGTATAGAAGCTGATGAATTCTGAAGAAAGCAAAGAAAGTGCAAGACCATGAAAGTGCAAGGTAAGGTTGGACAAGAGGAGAACAGAGGAAGAACAGAGACAGCAGAACCAAGGTAGCAGGTGGAGCTTTGAGATGGGCTAGGCAAGGACATGAGGGGAAGGGCTGAGATGCCCCAGGCCAGGGTGTTACACCTGGCTGAGGAGTTTGGAGAAGAAATTAGAAATCTGTGCTGCTGGGATCAAGACCTGTGGGTGGAGAGGAGTGATGGGAGGTAAGAGAGAGTGGAGCCAGGCTTCCTCAACAGGCCAAGGCAGGGATAACTTAACCCCTTACTGCCCAGCCTTCTACGGGGGAGAGCAGGACTGGCGCAGAGCGAACATAGGAACAAACCAGAGGAAGGGATGTGGAAAAGAAGACAAGACAGGCCAGCCCAGAGGGACTGGGAGCCCTAGCAAAAATGGGTGAGAAGTGACCACTTAAAACATTCTTCACCATACAACCTGACCTTCACCATGTATCCTCACCACTTTGTGGTACAGATTCACACTTTGTGATCCTGTTTTTTCAGACCTCATGAAAATCTCTCATTCTCTTCTATAAATTTAATGAATTAGGTTTTATATTAAACCCTCCAACATTAGTCTTATTAAAAGTGTGAAGGTTAATTTCAATTGCAAGAGATTTTTTTTTCTTTAGAAGCTTACAGCCACTTTGGAAAAGTATTTTTTCTCACCTGTCTATCCCATTCAAACTGCAAGTACTAAATAAGATATGAATCTTACTAAAAATAGGATGACACCATGTAAAGAAAGACAATGCCAATGCATTTACAGGAGTCTGAATTACAATAATCCTTCTTTCTTTGCCCAAGATTTCTATTTCTGTGTGCTGCTTCTACGGTGCTTCTTCTGTGTGATATATTCAGAATATGGGTAGTTGCTGTGAGCTATTTTTGGTATGTGATACTACACATGCAAGCAATGGATCACGTTTATGAACAGAGGAGGATTCTGCGGAAGATGTCTCATTAGGTGCTATTAAAAGTATATAACTCACAAATAATGTAAAATGCAGGAGCCTTCCAAGACAGCAAGGCACAAAACCTGTTTGTGTTGTAAGCAAACAGAAACAGAAAGCAATGCTGCATTTTTCTAATTGATGGGTTCTGTCCTCCTTCTAAACTGCTTATTTTGATGCAAAATCACTACATGAGCACAAATCTAATTTTTTGTCTTTGGTTTCCCAGTTAAATATCTTTCCGTTTCTTTTCTTCAACTAGAGAAAAAGCCAGTGTTTATGTGTTATTTCTTATATGTGCTTTTACCTGAAAAGCACTTACTGAACTGTGCCAGAAAGGTGTGACGTGTCATCCTTGAGTTTTTCAGTGGCTGCATATCTGCGACCTGTGGCATCCAGGGAGTGGTAGAAATCCAGGCTGATCAGTTTCCCTGGCATGGCTTTCACATCATGTACAAATCTGTGCTTAAAATATACTGTGTGGGCTGCGTCAAGGCACCTCTGCTGCCATTTCCCTTACTGAAGGGGCCACTTGTTCATTACATCATTTTTAGCTTTTGGCTGGAAAACTGCTGGGTTTAGTGAAGGGCTTGGGGAATTCCCTGGGTGTTTTCCATTGGAGAAACCTACATCCTGTTATTGGGGAGCTTTTTGACTTCCCTTTCCAAAGGGAAAGAAGTCTGGGAATGCAATGTTTATCAGTTCTGAACTCTTTCTGGCTCATGTCTATCTATGAACAGCAAGTGCCTAAACAAAAAGAAAAAGCTATTTAACAGGGTGCTAATTTAAAAGCAAATACAGAGGGAACAGCACTAAGACATCTGTAAGTAGATGTAAGTATATGCACGTGTATTGAACACTGTGTCTGATGGATCCTAAAATAATCATCCAAAACCATTTACATTGCTGTCTAAAGGTTTCTCGCATATACCTATCTTTACCTATTTCTACCCAGCACATACATGAGTGTACCTGTCCATGTAACTGTGGCACACACTTCTGTGGGGGCACCCAACCTTTGGTGTTTTTGAACTGCTGACGAGGTCTCCAGGGGGAGGGAAGAGCGGCTCTATGCCAGAGCAGCGGGATTTAGGGGCTCACGAGCACAGACTTTTTGTTGCTAATACGCTTTTGCTTAATGTTTCATTGCCAGGTCTGGCCTGTGTCTGTGATAAGCGTGAAGAGGCAGGAGCAGATTGTGCTTGGAGCTTTCCCTTTCACCCAGTTGGGCAGCGGAGGGCAGGGCTTTCTGGTGAGGAAGCTGGTGGTGAGTTGATTGGAAGTGGAAGTTTCTGGTGAGTTGATTCTATTCCACCCCTCTCACTTTTTCCTCTCCGCCTGCTGCAGGTGGGGCGGGCCTGGCCGGGAGCAGGGCAGGCTGCAGCCATGCTGCCCTCCTTCAGTTACCTGACGGAGCACACCGGCTTCCGTGGCACCATCAAAAACTCTCCGAGGGACTTCATGGTGACAGAGCTGGAGGTGCCCCAACTCTTCCTCAGGGACACCTGCCCTGAATTGCTCCAGAAGACCGGCAAAGCGCTGCCAGCACAGAGCAGCCCATGCCCACAGGAGCCCAAAAAGCGGAGGACGGATCCCCCTGGCCCGGGTGCCCCCAGGTGCCCCCAGGATGCTGTGCCCGGGCCCCCGGGGCGCGGCCCAAGCCGGGCGAGAGGCGGCTGTACTGCATCCCCCGGCAAAAGCGAGGGTGATGGAGACCCCGAGCTGCAGTCTGGCCTTGGGGAAGCCCCTGTGCTGGAGTCCTTACTCGGCAAGCCCGTGAGCGAACTGCTGTACAAATTTGCCTGTGATCTGAAGGATACGTGGGGCTTGGAAAACAACGCGGATGCTGGCACGAGGGAGTTCTCGCTAGGGCCTAGGCTGGACAAGAAAGTTCGAGCTGATTTACATAGTGCTGTTAGGCAGAAATTCCCCTTTCTAGTCACTGTTACAAAAGACAGTGAAATGATTGTAAAAGGAAATCCTGATTACAGAGAACTTTGTCAATTAGTGACTGAAAAGGAAACAAGTGATTTCTTTAAATTTTTAGATGCAAAGCTAGAAAATTCTACATTTTCCTTTGAGCCTGATGGAAACAAAGAGCACAGAAAAATAGTTCACCACTTTATCAATAGAAAGTTTGGAAAGCTTTTAGAAACAAAATCTTTTACTGTGACAGATGTCAATGATCAGCCAAATGTTTCAATAATGGTACGGTTTCGAGAAAAAAGTTGGTCCAGAAAAAGGTCTGCTGGTGGTTTTCAGGAGAAGCAAGATATTTATACAGGTAAATACTACATTTTTAGTGAAGGTGGCAGGTATTACGGTGTTCTGTAAAAAGACTGAAACTCAGGATCATTTTTATATGACACACAGGCCTTGTCGAACTATTTTTATGTTGAAATAAATAATAATGCAGTGGTGTTACATTCCTGGAGAATGAAATAGAAGAATCAAGTTACTGCAGTGATTTGACATTAACTGCTCACTGATAGTGATTATGGTTCTTTTGATTGTAGCCACTAACTAACTCTGTGACATTCCCAGGGTGATAGCTTTCTCTTGAAAGTAATTGTGGGATTTTAGGAGCTGCATCTAGATACTGAGTAAGTTAGTAAGGTCAAAGTTGACTTATGATCTCATTCTTTAAAGCAGTTTCTGATACAGAGAATGTTTCCTGCAATACAACCATGCATATCTGTTGCATTTTATGAGGTACTATTTTTAAAGGCATCAGAGTTTTTTGATTGGTCTGAGTTTTGTGTACTGTTTTTATTTTCTTCCTCCTGTGCTGTTGAAGTCCCATTTGATTTAGTTTTGTGGGGTGGGAGGACAGTTTCTTTGCAGTTACCATGCTGTTACAGTTTGAGGGGAAGAACCTGCCCATCTGTCATGGCAGAACACTGAAACGTAAAGACAAGTTTGTAATAATTCTGAGATGATTGTTTCAGCTTTCACCCTTCAGAAAGAAAACCTAGAAACACTAGAAGCAATCGGCTTGTTGGCAGCTGAACTTGACATTCTTCCTTCAGACTTCAGTTACACTGGCATCAAAGATAAGAAGGCTATCACTTTGCAGCCTATGGTTGTGAAGAAGGTGACTCCTGAGAGGTACTTAGAATCTGGGTACAAGCAGTGTAGCACCTAGTTTTTGGTCTTATTAAGTATCAACATGGTACAAGCTCTTAAATTTTTCTTACTGGCCTGTCTTCCCCTTGCCTATATAGAGCACAGGGGAAATGGCTTTAATCTTTTGTGGCCTTAGGGAATATGCAATTTAGCACTCAAATCAATGGTAACACTGCACTGCAAACTGGACTGTAAGGCCTTAGAGTTGTCCAAGAGACAATTTGCAAAACATCACCTTAGTTCCTAAATGATGAAGCAAAATAGGTAAATGCATTCACATGGCAGGAGAAATAAATAATTTTTATAAATAAAGAGTTCATGAAGTTATTAAAGTATTGCTTAGAATTCAAGCTCTTATGCTGAAATTTTCCTTTGATTTGAATGACTCTTATTCGGTGTTCACTTAAGAACAAAGTGATTGAGTGGATATTTTAAAGGGTAGATACTTGAACTCTCAGTTGTGTTTCCAATTACAAGCATATGCAAGCACACCCAGAGAACCAGTGCACTGAATTTGTTTTTGTTAAGGCTGACTGAGAAAGAGCAATTGTGTTTTGGAGTCTGCTAGAGCACATTACCTTTTCTTTTCCTTTCTCTTTAATGAAAAACAGGTTTTGAGGAGTGAAGAGTATGAAAATGACTAGTTTTTCAATGAAAAAAGTGAAAAATTCAGTGCAGTTACTCTGAGAAAGTTTGATGAATTGCTTTGTTCCAGCATCTCTCAGTATCATAAAAATGCCAATGATGCAAACATTTAAAAAGTAATTCTGGATTAGAACTAAATTTTAAGCTTCTCTATATTTGATTTGGTTTTCTCCTAATATTTGTTTTACATTCCATTTTATTTTTTAAGTGTTTTTAATATCAGTGCAAAGATGAAAAAGACATTCATTAGAAGTTGTATAGCTTCAGTAGAGGATGGTTCATAATTTCTCCCAATTATTTATTCAGGTTGAAGGAAGTTGGAAACAAAATGGAAAAAAAGGGTATGAAAATATACAATGTCCGTCCAGCATACCAGCACCTCAGACTTGGTCAACTGAAGGGCAATCACTTTGACATAGTTGTGAGAGATCTCCAGCCTCACAGTTATGACTCTTCTGCAGATTTGAGGGAGAGAATATCTGAAGCAATGGAAAGTGTTAAGGTGAGAATGGCTTATGGTTGCTGATAATGAACAGAGTTTTAATTTGTTGCTTTTATAAAAAGTACTTTTAAGGAAAATGCTTGTAATAGCACAATAACGGCAATATTTCCCAAGTTTGGTGCTTCTTGCAGTTTTATATCTTTCCTGCATCACTTAGGGAATCAGGAGTAAAATTACCTTCCAAGAAGGGACTACAAGTGAATTAATTCTGTGTTACAGACTGGAGACCCCAGGGTGGTGCAGCAAAAGACAAGAGGAATTCAGAAACAAATGAGTATGGATATAAGAGCCATTGCTGCACAGAGCTGAAGCCAGCCAGAGTGATGGGTCTCACTGTGGCAGATGAAGGGGGAAACAATGTACTTACACATCCATATAATGTGTATGTGATACGTGTATATACACACATATGCTCAGTACACGTGACAGCTGCTTGCCTTTTTTGGTCATGTGAGGAACATGCTTGGTTGGCTTGAATGAAAAACTTACGGTATGAACATATGTGGAATGTCTATGTCCAAGAAAGAAGATTCCCCTGAAATGCAGTGCATTTTGATTCTGTTTTCTTTAGTCCTTGCAGGAAGCTCCCATCATCAGACATTCTTAAACCACTAAGAAAAATAAAAGCAAATAATGGAAGGGAAAAACTGTAGGGTTTTTTTACAGTATTGATTTTCTTGCCCTATTTTTCAAAGTAATTACTATAATATAAATTGCTTTAAGAATATTAATCCAAGAATAAAGTCTTGAATGAAAACTATCCAGTGTGCAGAAGCAAAATACATTACATGTATTTTGGAAATTAACTTTATTACTGAGGAAAGCATTCAACTGGTACTATATTGCTTTCTTTGCTTCATCTGATTTGTTTTATTTTGCTGTTTGGAAAATGAGCACAAATTCCTATGATTCTGTGTCTTGCTTTATTAGATTTATCTTACTGGTCAGAAGATGAATGACAAAACAGGATATGTATTAATCCAAAATACGCATTTTTCATCTACTTTGAAAGCAAAAATGTGTATGGCACCTGTAGGTATCCAAAGCAAGATTATAAAATTTGAACCTAATAACAATTTGCAAAACAAATACATGGTTTTTGTTTGTGTACTCTGCGTATACTTAATATTTTTTAGAAAAGGGTAATCTCCCTGAGTCACATGACTCTGATTTTGCTTCTCACGTGTGACCTGGAACTCATCAGGAGATTTAAAATCCCAATTAGCAGAAGAGTTCACTTTTGACCTTTACATTGCAATAATTACAGAAATTATCTCACGTGAAAAAGATTAGTGTTTTTAAGAAAAAATGTCCAGTGGTTACTGCTCATTAGCTGTGTTGCATTTGCTGGAGTAGAGATTCCATAATCTGACACATTTAAAAGGCTTAATTACTTTGACTTGACCTATGGTTGTAATTATAATAATTAACTATCTAGAAATAATTTTGTTTCATTTACCTGGGATCTTTTTAATGATGTGAAGGCAATGGTACAACTTCATAGTCTTTTTAGATGTCTTTTTAGTGCCAAAATATTGTAATGGATTATGAGTTTTGCTTTTGTTTCATGTAACTTCTGATTCTGGTTTTATGCATTTTGGATGTAAATACAGATGTATGTGTGTTGTATGCCTGGTCTTATTAATCATATCCGGTACTTTCATGCATGTAACATATTTATTCTTTCTCATTCTAGACAAAAGGTTTTGTGAATTACTATGGACCTCAGCGATTCGGACAAGGACAAATTGTTCAGACAGATGAAATAGGATTGGCTTTACTGAATGAAAAAATGGTATTTCCATTTCGTAATTTGTGTACTTATTGTCAAGAGAAATTCATATTACTGTTGCAATATCTAGCACTGGATTTGACCTTATCAGTGAACAATTTAATTTGTGAGATAAATCTGTGTGCTGGATTGATTGCTAGATCAGTTTTGATAACAACATACGCATATTCATACTGAAACTAAACCCTTTTTTTAAACAGCAAGTGAAGCTTTAAATAGTTCTGGGGTGATAGTTCTGTCTGTGATTGGAATGTGATTGGGATTGTCATCATGCCACTTGGCAGGAAAGTGGTTGCATTCCATACAGGATTTGAACACTGAAAAGAAGCAGTCTTCATACAGTGTTTATTCATGGTCCTGATAGCCTCCAAACTGTAGCTTCTTTATCCTGCTGGGGGTCTGTTTACTTCCTAAAAATGTCACATAAGTTCATAAGAAAGGATTTGCTTTCTGAATACTGTGGTAATTTATCTGCTATATAGTAGAGATTGCTGCTTTCCTTGACTACTTTCCCAAACTCTCCGTTCTGAGCTTATTAAGTAATAATTAATAAGCGTAATGTACTTTTCAGTGTATGTGGTATAGTGTTTGGCACAGATAAAAGACTAATCAGGCACTACGAAGTCAAAAGGATACTTGAGTATCCTTTTTTTATAATCTTGTTTTGATTCTGAGAAAAATCAGGAAAACTTCTCTTTACCAATACAAGATTCAAGACTTGAGGGCCGTCCATGAAAGTTGCTGTTGATGTATCTGGCATCAGACAGCAGTTGGACCAGGTGCCAGTCCCTGAGGAGTAAAGATTAATGTAAACTAGTTACTTTAATTTAAAATAGGTAGAAACTACTATTTCTATTAAAAATGTGCCAGTATGTGCTTGCACAGTCCAATACAGAGGAAGACAAGAGCCAGGTGTCACAGGTTGGTAGAAGTGCTAGCAAATTGAGCAGCTCCTCCAATATTGCAAGTAGCAGAGATTATTGTAGTGTTTTCCTTGTCACAGTGTCATCTAACCTAATACAGATCAGTATTAAAAAACAAAGAATAGTTGTCCCTCTATATGAGACTGTGGAAAGTGTTCAGTCTAAATTTTGCATGAAGCATGCTGGGTGGAAGGAAGGAGCCTTCCTGTTCAGGATAGAATGATGACAGTTTCAAGTGAAGAAGTTTGAACTACATGACCAAGAAAGTGACTGGTTTATCACAGGGCTTTGAAAACTCTTGTACGTTTTCTGGGTGACTAAAACCTCTTTTTAATCTGAGAAGGGACACTACACATTTTTCTGTGGTTCATGGGATCTTCTGTGAAAGGCAGAATTTGACTTTGACACTAAAGAACTGATGTAATTTTGAGAGCTTGCAGAATTTGTTAAGACAGAATTGGATGCATGATTACCTGTTTAGCTGACATACAGTCATGTTTAACTGAAAAAAAATGTTCTTTTAAGGTGAAAGCTGTGAAATTATTTTTCACACCCGAAGATACTGATGATCCTGTAAACAATGCAAAAAGATACTTTCTTCAAACTGGTATGTCCACTTAAATTGTTCATATATTTATGCAGAGTCAATATTGTGAGATAATAAGGTGTTGCTGCACAGGGAGATACTTTTTATTTTCCTACTGACTTATGCCACTTATATTTCATTCTATGAAATTCAATAGAGCTGCACATTTAAAATTATGTGAGGATGAGGCACTAAATGTGCAAAATAGTGGAAAATGAATGTACTTCAGGTGCAATAAAATACAGGAACAAACACTGTATATCATAATGCAGGAAGAGACTAAGGTTGATCAGAGGAGTTCTGGTCTCCTTCTGTCTGTCTGCTTTTGGACAATGAACTTCGTCTCCCTAGTGAGGAAAGTATACAAGAACTCAACTCATACTCAGCACTTAACACATCTACTTTCTTTCTGTTTTGAACTAAAATGCACAAAATAGTTGGAGGCAGGAGTGTGCTGAGCAGAGTGCTCTGTTTGCCATATTTATTGCTTTTATCATTCAGCTGAACTTTCTCACCAATTTGAAGTTGCTCTCTACTTAAATGTATTTTTCTTTTCAAATATTCCACGTCTATTAGCCTGCTTATGACTGTAGAGTGACATACCAACTATGATATATAGTGTTTACAATAGCTTCAAAAGACAAAGGTATGTTTGGTTTCACACATTAAAAAAAAAAGGTGAATGAATCTGTTCTGTACATGGCTGTATGATGCATGGAGAAGCACTGATGTGGATGCTGAAAGCAGATGCTTGCTATTTCCTGAAAGCAGACGTAGAAGTCTGTGCAAAAGACTTCATCAGATAATCACTTGTAATATGAAAAAAACCCCATAACATTTTAAATATACAGCATTTATGTAATGTAGTAAAAATCTGATTAAATGCATTTTCATCTTGGTTAAGGGTCAGACTTCCCTGAGGCCAATGTAATTTTTGCCTTTAAAATAAAGACATAGTTTTTATCCGCTGTGAAATACATCTTCTGAAATTATGTGAAATAGAAATTTAATGTTCTTTTATAGCTCAGTTTTTACTTTCAGTTACCTGGTTCAAAAAAAAAAACCCTTTGCAATGATAAAGTAAGTTTCTGGAAAAAAATTGTTCAGACTAGGCGGAATAACTGAATGACAGCTAGTTTAATTTATATGGCATGAAACAGAATAAAATTCATGGGTCTGTGTTGATAGGCATAAAAGATGAAATATATATATATTTGTCTAACATGACACACTGAAGGAAAGGAAATAAAGTGTGGAGACATCGGACTGACAGCTTTTTTCCCTATTTGGTTATTTTATCTTTTTAAATGTCAGGCAATAGTTGAATAATCAGTGATTACTGACACAGTTCTTTTTGTTTATATCAGAAGATGCAAAGGGCACACTTGTGATGCTGCCAGAATTTAAAGTAAGAGAGAAGATGTTGCTACGAGCTTTAAATCGCTATGGTGTAAATCATGAAGGTTGTACCAAAGGATGGCTCAACATTCCTCACTCCTTGCGCATATTCTATGTCCATGCTTATTGCAGTAAAATTTGGAATGAAGCAGCATCATATAGGCTGAAGACTTATGGCTCAAAAGTGGTTGAAGGTGATCTTGTCTTCTTGGAAGAAAATGATGAAAGCATTTCCCTGAATGACAAGGTGAGTCTTCTTGTAAAGTACTTGCAAAAAGAAAACAACAACAAAAACCCCCAAACAGCTTAATGGACTTTAATACATAAGCAGACATACTCTAATGCCTTTTTTTTGGTTCATTCATTAAAATATTTAATATCTGTGGCAAAATTACAAAACATGATGTAGGATTTTTTTTTTGTTTCACCATAAATAGACCTATGAGCTACACATATAATTAGCAGCTTTAATGTGTTGTGGCTGTTTATTCAAGTGAGAGGAAGCAACAGAAGGTCAGAAATGATACATGTGAAAATTTAGACTCCATGGCATATAATGCTCTTCTTAGGATCTGACTGGGGAAAACCTTCAGAGCAGACTCTGGGTGTGCCTATATTACCAGTCAGTGCAGATCTGAGTCTTGCTCTCCACATCAGGCCTTTCCTCAGTACAATACTGAGTGTGAGTCCAGGGTGAAAGGTGGCCTCAGGCTGAACTGATAATCTCATTGCACGTACAGAGGCAAAACATGTTGAGCACAATTTCACTGATGCTGGCCCTAAACTGGTAGCAGCTGTCAAAAAATGCAGCAGTCTTCTTGGTAAAGTAGTAAAGGGCAAGGGAGTGCTTCTGCTTGCCCATAGCTCAGCCTGGGAGCTCTGCATGGAGCCATAGGTGAGGCAGTGCATAGAATCTGGCAGTGGAGTGTCTGGTCCCAGGTTTTGACATGCTGAAGTCCATTCTGAAGTGCTCTCTTCTTTTAGGGTTAGCATTATTGTGAAGACAGTTGCCAAGTAGCAAGTGGTAGGACAAGAGGAAAGTTGTGCCAGAAAAATTTAGATTGTGTATTAGAAAATATTCTTCACCAAAAGGCTTATCAAGCACTGGAACAAGTTGCACAGAGAAGTGGTTGAGACACCATCCCTGGAGGTATGTGATGAGGGTTTAGTGGTGGACTTAGCAATGTTAGGTTTGCAGCTGGACTCAACCTTTCCCAACCTAGATGATTCTATCCTTCTCCTGATCAGATCAATCATAAAATGTGCAGTGTTGTAATGGAGAACAAACGGGTGTGTCCAGAGGCAGAAAGTAATTAATTTCTTTTGGGTGAACCTCTTACAAATTTGAAGGCAAGAGCATTTGAAAGGTTATCTCCAGTTCCTATAGTGTAGCTTGTGTTTCAGTTCAGATTTTTCTTTACCAGTATTTTTGAGAGTGAATGTTAATGAAACAATTAGACCAAATAAAATTAAAAGCAGATGTATTAAATTCCATATTGAAAAATCAGTATTACTGAGTTTTATGTAGATATATTCCTCCTTAATATAAAACATTTTTCTTTGTATTTTTATATTTGCTGATGTAGCACACGATGGCATTGATTTTGTTAACTTCAGACTCAAAGAATAGTGGTAGCTAGTATGGGTAAATGTTCTGCAATGCTATCTACCCATAAAATGATTAATTTAAATAAAGCAAATCTTAAGATTTTTTCATACCTGAGTTTATTGCCCCTGCAGTAGTCAAATAACCTCAATAATCTTTGCAAGTTTGTGAGTACAGTGCATAATTCCTAAATTAAAACCTATATTTTTACTTTTTAAAAGGTTGATATCTTTTTCTTCTTAAATGTCTTGTCAGGTTCATGTAGTCACTGCTTCAGAAGAATCATCTAACAAATATTCTATATACCAAGTAAGTCTGTATCAAAAATTCTGAGTTTTTGATCTTTTTATTTGATTAAAATATTTTGTTTTAAAAAGGTGATTAATTTAACTGGTACAGTCTTCATGCCTGCCAGAATGCTCATTGCAGAAAACACATGTGAGCTATTTTCCACTCTTGTAACAAATTTACTTGGGAGTGAAAGTAAGTACAGTGTCATTTGCAGTATGGCAGTGTTTATCCTGAAGCTGAATACTTCGGGAAAGATTTCAGTCTCTGAAAAACTTTCAAAAGCAGCTGTAGTTCTAGTTTTTGAAGGTTTCAGAGTGAAGTTGTGAAGTCTTGCATGGCAACTTAATATATGGCAACTGAATGTCTTTACTGCTGGATACTGCTTTGTTTTAGGAATTACGTTTTGATTCTTTTTTCTTCTTTAATTACATTCAATACACCTGCCATGCACAGCTTCATTTCACAAGAGAATCTGCTGGTTTACTATTTCAGGCCTCAAAACACAAGGTATAAACACATTTTAAATGATCACATTTATTTAAAGGGGAATGGGTGAGCATTACCTCAAATATGTTTGTTTTTTTCTTTGAAGGTGGTTCTTCCGATGGTGGGACATAGTATCAAGTATCCCAGTAATAAAGTTGGACAGTGGTACCATGAAAGACTTTCCAAGGATGAGCTGGAGTTGTGCAAATTCAGAGTGTCTCCACTACAGCTGAATATACCTGGATGCTACAGACTCATTTTGAAAAACGTTCAGAATCTCTCATATTTTTTGGAAAGTAGTGAAAAAGAGATCAAAATTGAGGACAGCCATCTGAAGGATTTAAAAGTCTCTCTTCATATATCATTTGACCTTGATCCTTCATGTTATGCAACAGTCTGTCTGAGAGAAATAATGAAATATAATTTTTAAGTTTCCACTTAATGAAAGATTGCTGGAATATTGTACAGTGTTGGTATTTTACATGTAATGCCAAGAACATAAGGGAGAGTAACAGGTTCAAGTCATGAACAGGAAAAATTTGTAGATTGAGATTCATACAGATAAGGGAAAAAAACATTACCAAAATCCTTTGGAATGTTTCAAAATCATTCCAAACTCTAAATGCATTGAAGGCATTGGAGTAAAACTCTTACACCAGGCAGGTCTAACAGAACTTTAAGAAACCATGGGCAGCCAGCATGAATTTCCTGTTTGCATAGATATCTGGCTTGCAAAGCTGAGTCCTGGAAAAGTATTTGCAGCAAACAAATGTATCTTGTAATTCATAGTATTTTTTAAAAAATGTCTTACATACTAAATGTTATTCAAGCAATAATGTTACAGGTTTACAGCCTAAAAGTTTCTGACTGAAAAGTTGTGCTTGGGTTTCCCAGATATATTGTGTTTCATTGTGTTCAGGGTCTTAGTGTTAAAAGGTAAAAGTCCTGAGTCAACAGTAACAAGTTGTCGGTTGCTTTATCAGACATTTGATGAATGCCCCAAATTAAGTTAATACTGACAATTTCAGGATTCAGTAGTGCATAGTTGGATGTGCCTATTTCAGTAAGCTCCTAAAGATCAGGCAAGTACTTGACATCACTGAAAAAGCATTTATAATGAAACCAAAACCATGTAACATTGTTTACAAGATGCAGACTCTATTTCTATTACTGTCAAAAAAAATACTAATATATAAATACTAAAATATTACAGCATAAAAAATACCAACTTTGGGAAAAAAATAGTTTTCTTTTTGATTAAGTTAAAAAAAAAGTTAACCGTGATTAAATGAGTGGATTTTTGAAAAAGGAGAGAACAAAAATGCATCATTTACCTTGTCTATTTGCTACTGTACCACAGTATTTGAGAAACCAAGTTAGCACAGTGTGGATGCATGGACAACCAGATGAGTGAAAATGTGATTGGATGATGAGGCTCAGATAGTAGTGGTTAAAGGGTCACACCCTCCCTGGAGTGAGTGTGACTGGGATGTCTTCTGGGCCCCATCCTGCTTCATATCTTTGTCAGTGGCCTGAAGGAGTGGATGGAATTCACCTTCAGTGAATCTGCAGATGACACCAAATGAAGGGAACAAATGGATATTCTGGAGAGTCAAGCTGCTGTTCAGGGCAGCCTAGATATGCTAAAGGAAGAGGCCAATGTGAACTATATGACACTCAACAAGGACAAAGGTGAAGTGCTGTGTGTGGGAGGGAAGCACCAGTGCAGCATCCCAGCTCTGCAGGAACCTGGTGGGCAGCCGAGCATGGGCCCTGTTCAGCTCTTGGCAGCAAGAATGACCAACAGCCTTCTGGAATAGGTTAGCAGGGACACAACCAATAGATCATGGGAAGATATTACATCTCCATTTTCTGCAGTTGTTTGGCCACATTTAACTTTTACATTTGATTTTGGTCCCTAGCACAAGAAAAACATACAAGAACTGGTCAAGTTCAGCAAAAAGCCTCAGCTATTAGGGCACTGGAACCCTTGTCATTTGAGGAGATGCCGAAGGAACTGGGCTTCATCACTTTGGAGAAGTCATAGTTGGGGGGCAATCAAGAGCTGTTCTTCAGTACGTATGAGGAGGTTAGCAAGAAGATGGAACGAGGATCTTCATAGTGTGTGTGGCAGGAGAACAAGAGACAATGAGCCTAAATTGAAGTGACAGATTTAGAATGGTTAAAAGGAGGGACATTTTTACCTCTGAGGATAGTCAGGCAGTGGAACAGGTTGCCCAGAGGCAGTGCAGCTGCCATCTGAGGAGGTTTGTAAGGTAAGTAAGTAAGTAAGTAAGACATCTTAGCAATTGGCCTGGTTTCAGCTAGGGTAGAGTTAATTTCTTCTCAGTAGCTGTTACAGTGCTATGTTTTGGATTCAGAATGAGAATGAGTGTTGGTAACACTCTGATGTTTTGGGTTTTTTTGCGAAGTTGACTGTCCTGAGTCAAGGACTTTTTTCTTGTCTCATGCTTTGCCTGTGAGGAGGTACACAAAGGAAACTAGGAGAGAGCACAGCTGGGGCAGGTGACCTCAACTGACGAAAGGGATATTCCACACCACAGAACATCATGCCCAGTATATGAACTGGAGGGAGTTCCCTGGAAGAGGAGCTGATGGGTTCAGGAAGGGAGGTCTGGCATCAGAGGGTGGTGAGCAATTGCATTGAGCATCACATACTTTTTCCCTTTTTATTATCGTTGTTTTGTAGAGGCAGTTAAACTAGGGGCCAGAGACCGTCCAACTTGGATTGCCTGTAGATGGCAGCATAATTTAAAGTAGGAAAGTCTACTCATTTTTACTGAGCAAGAATTAATAATATAAATTGATTTCTGTTTATTGCATCAGTTGATAAAATGATTGCATTATTTTTAAGATGATGCTAACAGCTGAGTATGATAACTTTCCCAAGCTTGAGAATTATTAGAATAGGAAAAATAGAAATCTCACGTAATTTCAATGCATGCATAAAACTGCAGCAATGAAAGATCCGGATAATTTTATACCTTAAAAAAGAAGATTACTCTGTAAGTCTGAGTTAAAATTTGATCCTTAGCTTTTATATGAGGAAATAGATGCACACAATATATGCACATAATAGCTACAGAGCCACTGCAGGTATCTTAAAATGCTTACTCTATTACAGTGTTTATTCCACACCTCAAGTTTATGGTATACCGGCAAAATGATGGAAAAATCCGTTTCCCTGCTGTGACCCAACAGAGCAAACTTTCTTCTGTCTTTGCTTTTCAGTATCTTTTCTGTCTTCTACCTGCCCTTAAAAATCCCCCCATTTTGGAAAATTATTTTTAACTTAAGTAATTTTGGTACAGCACAGTCAAAAAGAGTTGTGTCAGCACAGGCATGGTAAAGTACTCCAGTGAGGACAGGAAGCCGCATGCAGTTACAATGACCAGAAGAAATAAACTAGCACTAAAGTTCTATTTAAGGAGACTATTGTGGTCATCGTCCATGTGGGTGAAAAGAGCCTTGAAAACCATCTCATTGCATACACAATTTGAATACAGAAGGTATTAAAAGTTGAGCATTGATTTGGAAGAACACAAAAGGTCAGATTAAAAGGTTTTTGACTGAAAAGCACGCTATTTCAAAAAGATCAGAAGATGGTGTTGAAAGAGTTCCCCTATAATCATTTTAGGATCATTTGTCACTACTTCTATTGAACACTAAGAAAACCTAATCTTCTTAAGCAAATCATTCTTTCAACAACTTTAAGGTGAAAGAGCTAATTATGTATGCCCATAGGTTAAATTCCTAGAGTAGAAATGTTCTACCAGGGAAGTCAGGTTAGCTGTTAGATTGTTTACATGATTAACATCCTCTTTACTTTATTTTATTTGTAATTCATTCTCTTAATCCTAGCAGCTATTTTGCAGGGTTGTGTACATGAACAGCTGAATTCAGAGAGTTTTGTATGAGTGAAATACTCAGCTTTCTAAGTATAATCTATATATAAGCAAAACATCTGCACCCCTGCATTAAGAAGATTATCATTATGCACTGATCTGAATTTAAGGAAAAGATTCATGTGTTAGTCATCTCTCATTTTACTAAGCACTTCTATTGCTACCATCCTTTTCTGATAATCCTTAAAGCAGTTCGCTAGTACTAATGAAGAGGGGTTCCTGATTGTATTCTTAACAAAAGGGGTTTTAAGTTCAGTCATCAGTTGATTTTTTCCAGCACAAATGATAGATAATTGGGAATTTCAATGGGAGAAATGCAAATGTTCCTAATCTCTGAAATCCTATTACTTTTAATTCCTTACATATTTGACAACTGGTATGATCCTTAATGAGAATGTGCAAATTTTCAGATCTTTCAGAAGGAGACAGCTTAAAATTACATTTCTGTCATGAAGGCAGTTCAGAAGCCAGGTAGATGTGTGATTATTGGCCCAGCTCACTCATTAAAACTCCATTAAGTCCTCTCTTAGTGCCATTTCCTGTCAGCTGGTGATTTTATCTCCCACACTCTGCTGATGAGGACAAATCTCCTTTCCTTTCTCATGCAGAACTTCTGCCTGTAATAGGTACTTAAGGGAACACACTGATAAACTATTAACCCTTTCCTTTCTTTCAGTCTGAGGTCATGCCTTGCAGTGCATTGGTTCAGATGTAGATTCCTTCTGGGGGAAATAAAACCAGAAGGTGAGCTCCAGCTGCAGGCCAAGCATATTCATGTCCACATAGAGAAACGGAGATGCAAATGAGAGGCTGGTCATTTGGAGAGTCTCAAATCCTATACATGGGTATGTTCTGTTGAGTAGCCTGGACAACACTTCAGAGTAAAATCATTGAACCAAATGTTGTGGAAGTACAGGGGGTTCAATGCTCCAATATGTTAATCTGTTTCTGTCACACCAAAAAGCTTTCTCATGTAGACATCATCTGGGAATGTTGTGTTTGCAAGGAAGGCAGAATCAATGAAGTCAGATGTTCACACCATCTGAAGCTACTTTATTCTGCTTAGCAGAAATCAGTCTTATATATTACAGCAGTTTAAATGTATTTTCAGCTTATATGAAAGTCCTTCTTCCTGCTTAGAACAGTAATGACCTTTAGAAAGAACTGATTTAAAAAAATTGATTCTGTCTTCCAGAATGTTCCTGCACTTAAAAACTTAAAACTGCTTCCTTCTGACTTCATTTGATTATCCTTGGCTCCTACATTTCAATTCAAGGGATAGTAAGGAGTTCATCTCTATCCATCCCCTTGGTATCCAGCTGTATGTATATGAGCACATCTGGGTCTGCTTTCCAAATGTACCTCCTAAATGAGGTGCTTAGCACAACTGTGCAGTTGTGCAGTCTCTGCTATGGAGGCTGTTCCAGACTTACAATATTTCTTGTCCTTCTGCTAGGTTTTACTGGGTTTTAGTATACCCTTTTGAGATAAGTGGTCTAGATCTGCACATAGTTAAGGATATATTTTATTTAATCCTAATTTTGCTCCTAAAGGTCTGATAAAACTTGCCAAAACACATGAAGTTGCTCCTTGGAGCAATGGGAACACCTTCCATCCACCCTCAGCACAGGTTGAAATGACTGGGTAAGGCAATACCTACCTTCATCCTAACTTGCCAATGGATATATCAGATGCTGTGTTAAGCCAGGCACTTTTGTTCAGGTCATCTAGCATCTTCCTTGGGATACATAGCTCAGATGACAGCTGTTCCACAAAGGCAGCTAAAATGGCATGGGTTTTTTTCCTGCGGGAAAAAAGTTTCTGGAAGGAGACATGAAGTCTTTCTTCTAGGAGTCAGAATGGGCCTCAGATTTAGCACTAAATTTCCCTGGGTCCTGAGGGCCTGCAACTGTGATTAGTCCTGACACTCCTTGTGTGAGATTCCCCCTTTCCCGCCCATGGTGTTCTGCCTGATGCCCGGTGGGCCCCTGGCCACCCTGCACCTGTCTGGGGCAGTGGAACAGGCTCTGGCCATGGCATGATTGCCTGACAGATAAAAGATTTTCTCCTTCATAAAATTCAAATTTCAACATGCGTAATTTATGATACATGCTGCAACCAGGCCATATAATTTATCCCAACACTTCCTTTGTAAAGCCACTTTCTTTTACACCTTGCAAGTAATGCTTTTTAGCTAAGTGATTGACAAATTTTTTAACTGTGTTACTTAAAAAGTCCTGAAAAACTACAGGGCAGAGTTCACCATCTCACACTGTCCATAAGCCCTAAATCTTGGCTAGACACCTGATACAGATAGTACTTATCTCCTACCAGCATGTCCAAGGCAAAGAGTAGTTTTCTGTTTCACAACATTTTCACATAAACACACACTCAGACATTTTAGTAATGCCTCAAGCAGCCCATCAGTTATTTATTGTCGCAGAATGATATGTGACATGTTACTGTGAATGAACTCTTGTCTATTTGTTTTTCCCAAGGGGAAAAAACAATATACTCCATTGAATTATAAAGCTCTCTTAGAGATTGAGAGTCCTCTACCACTCCTTTACTCAGAGAGCTTGTCACAGCAGAGCTGGGGAAGTACATCTTGGGATGTGTGGAGCAAAAGAAAATTTTCCAGATAAAAAGAAACCTTTGGGCTGGATGCTTTCAACAACTATTTTAAGAGAAGTGTGAAGGCGAGTTGACTTTGGAGGATGGATGACTGCTATATGAGAAGGGGTTATTGATAAGACATACTCCGTGGAGTGGTGTGGAGAAATATAGGAATAGAGAGAGAGAGAAGGCAACAGTGCTTGTAAAAAGAATGATATTGGGAAATGAATAATACAGGAGGAGAAAGTCAGTAAGAGATAAGAAACTGTATCTGTGTAAACTGTCATCGCCCCATTTCACTCAATATTTCTCAGCATATTTTCAGTGTATCAGTTCAGAGTGTGACTTGTACTCACCTACTGTTGCATTTGGTTGAAGGAAGGAAACCAGTCAATTTCTGAAATAGCAGTTCTGTTAAGAGCTGGATGGAGATCCTTGTCAGCTTGACTGGCAGGAGCCAGCTGAGATACTTCAGGGAATATATAGTACAGTGGGGTGTGGGCTGTCAAGGAACATGCTGATTAAAGGGCAGTTTAAAATAAAAGACAATCTAATGGAGAAAAAGCATGATTTGGGTCTATCTCACAGCAAGTGCAGACTCAGTGTGATTATAGTATTCAAACTGGCTCTAAGATTTTATTTTATGATCCTTCTTTTCAAAAGAAGCCAAAGGGTGTATTCTGCTATTAATTTATAGCAGCTTTTTAGTATTTTTTAATCAGTAAATAGAAGAAAAACATCGCATCAACCTTGCCCCTTCTCTCCACATCATGCATTTTTATTTTACTCTTTTTTACCCTGACTTTTTAATTTCACCTTTTATTTGAAGCCATTCCTCTCTGTGATGATGAGAACCATCCTATGCAGCAAATAACTTGTGCCCCACTAAGCCAGAGCTGTGACCTTTTAATGTTAACCATCCCAGTCAGAGGACCTGCCATGGTCCTTCAATGCTCATCCCTTGCCTGTCCCTGCACTGGGGACTGTCATTCAGCTTTGCATAACTGTACTGGCATTTCTTTCCCATCTTGCTGGTACAGAAAGAGCTCTGTAAAGTAAAACTGCAGGACAGAGGTCCAGTTTCACTGTAGGAACATAGGTTCATAAAGTCACGGCCTCCTTTTTGATTGAGCTCAGCCCTTCAATGCTTGAGACCTCTCCAACGCAGGCTCAAGAGTGTCAGACAGAGCAAGAAGAGACCCAGTTGCTCCCAGAGCTTGTCCGACTTGAATTTACCCAACAAAGACCTTAGCAAACAGAAGAACAATAAGTTTGCAGAAGCCTGGTATATTGTCTTTGGCAAAGCAGCTGGCCTACAGCTGATACTTTTTCCTCTGAGGACCTTTTTGATGCTGAATCTATTCAGGAACTGTGATTTGTTATCTTCAAAGGACAGGTTCGTCTTTAGTGCTTTTAGGGCTTAGTTGAGCAAACAGATGAAGTGCTATTCCTAAAATGCAGTAAAAAGTGGTGCTCTGTTCAGAATCTAAAAAATTTTAATGAATTGAAAAATGAGAATCAGGTGAATGAGAAAACTTCATCCTTGAAAACTTCTCCCTCCTGCTTCATGTATTAAAACAATGCAGATGTAGAAGGTAAATCCCTTACTGTGTGGTACAAATATGTTTTATGCTGTAGTCTCTTAAGCTAACATCAGGAAATAATTGTAAAAATGCTATATCAAAGGTCTTTGCTTTGTCACACGCAGTGTTTGCTTTTTAACATCATTTTCTTCCAATGTTATAATGCTGAGGAATGATACATGAAAAAACCAATTAGCATTTCTACTGTCAGAACTTCAGCTGTCACTGGTATTTACTACCCTCTTTTATGTTCTTCACTGTAATACATGAGCAATTTTCTCTGCCTTCTAACACTCCTGTTTTCAGACAGAAACTTGTTCAGGTAGAACAAGTCATAATTCAGTTTATTATCAGCATAGCTGTCCATCTGAGGTAAGAACATCACAAGAAATTTGATTCTGGGATTGAAATTGCTTTTAGGCATTAGGAGATTTTCAGCCTGTCATATTTTTAACAATTGAGTAAAGAATAAAAGAGCATATTGTGCTGAGGTTCTTATTGAAAGACCATCATGTGGCTCTGAAGGAATGTTGAGGTAAAATCAGAGCCAGACAGAAAAATTCACAAAAAGTATGTGTGTGGGAAGGGCATTTGATTTTACATGCCACAGAGTCTAACCACAAAGGTTATCAGACAGACCTGTGTAGGCACGGAGTGCACTGAAACAAGGTGTTGAGTCAAAAGAACTGCTGCTTTCCAGAGATACACACATGGTGGAGAAACTGTGAAAATTGTATCACATTCCTGGTATTCTGTGTTTTAAATAGCATATTGACACATGCTTGCTATAAAATAATTCGATATGCATTCCTTATTCCTGGAACATAAGATTGACACAATTCATACAAATCAGGTTGCAGTAGAGGCTGCACATACAGGCACACATGTACACGCACACTTCAGAGGATATATCTGACCTGTCTCTTGTTATCCAGAACATCTGAGGCTGAAGGACTTTTCCAGGGCTCTTTGTTAGCTCTTTGTGGCAAGATCTCTGCATTGGATATCTATATTCATGTGGAGCTGCTTATCTCAGCTGCAGACAGATCATTTTACTGGACTCTAACAATTTGCATGACAGTAATAATAGGAATCAGAATGTAGGCATTATTTACTGCATTTTTTCCCTTTAATGGCTTAATTATCTATAAAAACAGTAATTCAGAGTTGAAATAAAAGCGAATCTATATTAATAGTCTCTTGAAATGAATATGCTTCTTTTCAGGGTTAATAATTAGTACATCATACAACTTTATTCCGTAGATGTTTCTTTCGTATCTCTTAGTAAGCACAATAGACTAAACAGAATTTACTAGATGTACTAGATTTACTAGATTATTCTGGTATGTTTTAGTGGGAAATATTTAAAAGACTATCTTATGGGGTTTAAAATATGATATAGTTTAATAGATAAAGGGTGGGTTTCCAGGGCAAAAACCTAGTAGGAATAGCAATAGACAAAATAATGAATACTTCCCTTTAAAAGCTGAGGCATTCCTGATATTTCAGAACTGCTTGTGAAAATCAGACCTGCCTGAAAGCTGTACATGAAGCTGACTGCAGAGACCTCCCAAAAGAAAAGGCTTGGATGTTCTAGATGCTTTAAAGTAGAGCCAAACTCTCTTTTACCCAGTTCATGAGGGTCAGGATATTCTGAGCCAAGCACACTTACAGCCTCATCCACTAGCAGATACCCTGAGGCTGGCTTTTTCTAAGCAGTTTTAAAGTTCTCAGCCAAGCTACAACAGAGTCCACAGTAAATAATGTGGGCAGTCCAGGCGTGGCTTTCCCAGCCTTCAGCCTGCTCTTAATCCTGCTGTGTATGTAGGGAGGTTTTGTGTGGACATAATTTGCAGTTCCATGTTAAAGAATTTTTGGGGTCTAAGCCTGCTTTTCTTAAAACCCTAAGAAATTGCTGGTTAGAAAGTGCATAAAAAATGTTATGGTAGCAAGAAGAAAGATAAACTGAGATTCCCTGTGCAATCTCAATTCAATCTTCTTCTGTGATGCTGTTATTATACAACCCTTTATTAATTATTTTCCCACAGGAAATGTGAAGGATGGATAGAGTTCTGAGGAAGACTTAAGAACTGTGTAGTGAAAGAGGCTTTGTGTTGAGATCTGTTCTTATGATGGAGGGATCCATAGAGAAAGGAAAAATGGTCTTTTGTTTCAGACAGTTGAATAAAGAATTGTAAAATGTGGAATTGCAGCAGCTGAATTCTGTGGACTAGATTCTGTCCTTGCCTCCAGTATAAAATTCCTTTGTAAGAAATTTGTCAAGGCACTTACCCACAGATTTTTTAAAAATGTGTCCTCACTTTTAAGGAAAGCTTTTTTGAGACCCTATCTTCTACAAAGTGTGAGCCATGAACTGAAAGTAACAATACATTGAATTTCCTTTTTTAAAAAAATTCAGTGGTAGGGATAAGATTTTTCACCTAAATTAAATGGAGAATGTTCCCATTTCTGNNATGATTCTTTCGTTTTCTAAAGTGTTCGAGAAAAAAAAATTACTGTTTGTGAGGCATGTATGGTACTATAATATAATGAAATGTTCATAAGGAAATCAAAACATTGCTTCAGAGCATGGTTTTAACTCTTGCATGGAGGCCTGGAGCTGTGCACGGAATGCTAAATGTCAAAGGATTCTTTCCATAGCTGCCTGTCTGATGTTAGTGGCTGTTCTATCCCTTGCATGAGACTACAGATTCATGGGAACAGAGTATATAACAATAGTTTAAAAGTTATTTTCTAACACATTGTCACAGTGGCATTTGGTGGCATTTTCTAACTCTGAATGCTTGACCTTGAGATTTCTGATGCATTTTCTGAATAAGCACTGATAACCACAGTACCTTAACTTATAAATAAAACATCCTGAGGCATCTAAACAGAGCAACTCTTTTGCATATATGATCTCTTTTCAGCAGTAGCCCCAAAGGAGTAATTTTGATTGAACAAGCATTTGTTGTTCAGAAATACTCTGAGAACCTGATCTAATCACCACTGATGTAAGTGTTAAGTATCATATTTATTCACAAAAGGTGATGGAGCTGACTGTTACGATGTGGCCCTCAGGTTACATTTTATTTTTTCTGAATGTATATAGTAATTATCTCAGACAAAAAAACATGCAGTCATGGTAACTTCATTTGCTGCCAATTTGAGCATAAAATCCAACAAATATGCTGAAATTTCTCTATTTTTCTATTGTTGTGTCATTTTATAGCCACCTGCAGTATCTGTTTAAATGTACTTTAAATTGTGAGAGATAATTGAATGGAAGTGACAGAAGCAATGGGAGCTCAACACAGAGTTATGTAGGTAAAAACACTCTGCCCTTTCCCTTTTGATCCAAACTGTTTTTGTCAAGCAGAAGGTGATTCAAGAGAATTTTGATAATTGATAATCCTGATTTAACTAAATTACAAGATAAAATGAAACAGCAGGTGAGGAAACTTCGATCATTATGGAAACAATGCCATCCCTTGTATGTACACTACAGCTGTCTAAATCTCCAAATGAGGGTATTAACTCAGATCAAAGATGTTCATACAAATGGAAAGGGAAGGCCAAAACTCAAAGTAATAAAGCAGGTAACTATAGGCATTGACAGCACAATGGTTTGCATTTAAATCAGCAATAGCGCTGGTATCCTGTTTCTGGGGGCTATGGCACCTTTCTTTCAAAGGGACTTTCTGAAATATCCAGAAAGAAATAATTTCAAGTGGTTGAACTACTGGAAGGCAGACATAAGGGTGCAGCACCCAGACAGCAGCAGGGTGTCATGTTGCCCTGATGGAGGCTTTGAAACCCGTCCGCTTCTGTGAGAAACAGGATGAACAGCAGGCTTTGCACTGGGACTTAGCAGATGCACGTTCCTGAGCATTACTGCTGTGACCTTTGGCAGTTCTCCCAAATATCACTCAGTGCCCAGCATTTAATCTTTTAGCACCTGTGTTTCCTTCTCCATGAAACTTCAGTCCACTTACCATTCAGAACTGCTGAAGCCACAAACTCCCTGACTTTCATAAGGTGGTCATTTTGAAGAAGAAAGTCAAACTAGCAGTAACTACTAGTGAAAAGAAAGAAAAAGGAGAGAAAAGGCAGACAAAATATTCAATACTAGCCTGATGGTCAATGAATATTGTCAGCTCTCTGGTTTGTGAGCACCTAGATCTGCAGACAACCCTACAAGTTTTTGAAGGAGAAGGAAATCATGGCTGATTGACCAAGCCCTTGATTCAAAAGTGAATGATGCGGTAAACTGCATCTTAATGGAGGTGACTCAGAAGATAAGGATTGACTAACAACTTACTTTGTTAATGCAAAGTATTTCTTATGGGGTGGATAGCCTTGAAATAATTTGATAAAACATTGATACTATTTTCAATTTGTAATTATTAAGACTAATACAGATGATAGTGAGCAGTGTGGGACTGCACAACAGAGAGAAGTTGTACCTGAGTGAGCCTTTGAAGCACCTTTGCCCTGCCTGAGGACAATCAAGTACCTCAAAATGAGGCCCCTGGAATGCAAAACTAGAGGTATTTCAAAGATCCATGTCCTTTGGTACCTTGGTACCTGACTTGGGGCTGTAGGGTGATATGCTGGGCTGGAATTTGTTGTCTATACTCTGTGTAACTTCTTCCATCATGGTTTCTACATGGTTTCTTTAAAATTCATGGATCAGGCATTCCTTCCTTTAACATTCTTACAGAAGGCAAAGAACTGACCTGATATATTTGTCCTCAACTTCAGAGCATTCAAATCCAGAATTCCCCTCTCCTAATTACTGTGGGGTGAATTTATCCTCTATTTCTTTGTGAAACAATGCCACTCTGCTGATAAAGAATTCACCATTCATTGCAGTAATAGATGGCAGCAAGAGTGAGCACAGTTTCGTAGATTGATGACAAGATCAATCTAAAAAACAGGATACCTGCTAAAAAGACTGCTTATGGATTTCACTCAGGGATTATTTAATTACAAGTAAAATTTATTATCTTATGGACAGTGTGGGAAATGAAGCAAAGGGTTGGGAACGATCAGACTTAGGGCAGGTCACTGGTTTGATGGCTTGGTTAGCTGCAATGATGGGAATGGACTGGTTTATCATCCAAGAGGATTAAAAAGAGACAAAATAATGCAAAAGAAAATGTAGAAAGTAAACTTATTAATAAAAAATAAATCATTGTCTGTTCAGAGATATGTTAGAAGTCAGTTTTCTTTGGCATCTCCTTAACACGAACTCATTACTTTGTGGAGGGAGTAGGCGTAGGTTAAAGACTAGTAAGTTCTATTTCCATGTAAACTTAAAGCAAGGTAATAAAAATGGCAAATTACAACTCTCTTACTAGCACAAAACCCTTCTTAATTTTATGACAATGGCCATGGTGTTACACTATTGTCAGAATTATTCTTTCTAAGTCTTGGGCTTCCAGTTCCTGGCAATCCAATATCAGGGCATCAGGGCACCCTGCCAAAGCATCAGCACACTTCAGCCTGCCTAAGCCCAAAACAAAGACACACTTTAACAGAAGCTCTTTTGACCATGTCTTCCTGCCAGTGCTGCAGAAGATAGTTGATAAAAAGTCCAGCTTCATAGCTGAAGTCAGCTTTTGGCTTTGCCCTTAGTATCACCATTATCCAGGCAACATGTTTGAGAAATTGTTAGGAAGTCGTCCCAGCACCCATCAGGGAAACATGTATTAACTCAGTAGTCTGAGAACTTGAGTACAACAAATATGATTATGCCCTCTTATGTCTGAATTTGAATTCTAGCATCTGGCTTTGAAAGACTACATGTTTATCTGAGGTTTTGCACTGTAAAATACAAAGGTTCCTAGAGAAGGTACTGAAACCAGAAATGGCAGTAAAAATGTATAGTAGGAATATATAGCAAAAGACTGATACTACTGAAATGATAAATAGATAGAGGGATATTACAGTGCTGCTGAGGACATGGAATGAGATTTCTAGATTGCAAGATATAACAAGTATGCACTTCAAACAACCACCCACGGAGCTGCAGTGTTTGTGCAGAACGTGACCTGCTTGTGAGGCAATTTCTTATAACAGTTTTGGATTTAATTAGGGGTGCAATAAACAGTTGAAAGATTTGCACATATAAAGTAATCCAGCAGAAATAGAATGGAAAATAAAAATGATATTATTTTAAAACCATGGAAATCTTGGAAAGATTAAAACTATGAGATAGAGATCATGAGAAAATATTGCAGACAGCTGCAAAGAAAAGGGATTTTCAAATCTGAAACTGGGGAAATGCATCTAATTCAGCAGAACTGGAGAGAGTTTCAGTCAGTTTATCTCCATGATGTCAAGATTAATATATTTTTTGTACCTATAAAACCTCACAAAAACTACCCATTTTTTGTAGCTCAGATGCTGTAGGGTCTTCTCTGTCACAACAGATGTCTGCACTGGGGAAGAAAGTTATGCTTGAACTTTATGTCTGATTGAGAGGACTGTTCTTAGCTTAAGCCTTGATTTGCCTCATGGCAATAATTTTGAAGTCACTGTGGACTTAGACCATTTTTTTCCTCTCCAAAACCCTCCCTTTGAATGAATTACCTCTCACAAATTTCAGAATTTTGATTAAGAATCCTTCTGTATCTCTTTCCATTTATTTTTGTCCCATTGTTTTTTTTCTTTTTATTGTCCTTAAATCCTTGGTCTATAAATGTAAGTGGATTAGGAATGCTGAAATGTGAGAGCTTTATGTGTTCGGAAAATAGTTTTTTACCTACTGTGAAAGCACACCATGGCTTTTCTCATCAACATGTATGAAGACTTCAGAATATTTATATATTCCTATAGGGTAAACTGTACAGATTATATGTATAATGTCTTTTGAGAGACTATGAGGTTGTCCCTAATCAGCATCTCTAATTTGCAAAATCTTTTTTTGTTACATAGAGGAGAAGGGCAAACACCTGGGAACATGATCAGCCTTGGATGCTAAAGCCTGCCCTTACCTCCTGCTGCAGGTGTTTGCCTGCAACATACCCGGGACTGCTTTTCTCTTCCAGGCCTCCCACATGGTAGTGTGCTCTACCTTCTTCCAGTTCTTCATGCTGCAGCAGGAGTGTTGCATGAGGTACGCTGCTGCCACAGTACAGCCAGACTGTAGCTGCACAAGATAAATCTGGCCATAAAACAAACCCCAATTCTGCTAGCCTGGTTCATTCCAGAAATGAAGGAGAACAAGTCGCTAGGTGAGCAATGATAGGATAAATTTGAACTCAAATAGGGACCCTCAGCCAACCCTGGTTAAGCCTAGATGCAGAAACACCACTGTTCAGAGATTTGGGCAGAGAGAGATCCCAACCTATCAACTATCTAAACCTGGGAAATGCAAATCCCCTATTTGCAAATCCCCTGTTATAAAACAGGGCAGCCAGAATAAACTCATTGCTCTTTGTTGAAGGTGCTTGGTAAGTTCATGTCATCTCTGTCTCCAACCAACGACCCCAAACATAATATGCTGCCACATAGTTTAGTTGAGGAATACCCAACTGGTAGCAAATGGTGAAAGATACTGCCCATGTTCCCACGCTGCCATAATCACTGGAAACTGCTGACTGTTGGTCTTCTTAGGGAAGGTGAAGGAAAACAAGACAGAACGACTTCAAGTGAATTTGCTGGAATTAGTTTTCTTCTATAAGTAACCATTTTCCAATTTTTTTTCCTGCAGCTCTCTCTCTAAAATCTCAAGGATATATTGCTCTTTAAAACTTTTCTCTGGATTTCTAATTTTAGTAAAATATTATGGAAAGAAGATTACATCAGAAGAGATACCAAATTTCTAGAAACTGATAATATGATTTGTTGATAAAAATATTTCATAATTGTATCAGAAACCTTATGAAAATTTTCTTAACTAATCACTATTAATGCATTTTTCAATGGCCAGCATATTCAAGATCCCAAAATCAGTGGAAGAATGTTTTCAGTCATTTTGGTGAAAAGCAAAATTAGAACATCTATGTTTTCCCTACTGTGACTGATTATGTTAGTGACTGAAACAACAGAAAATATTCATGATGAAATTATATCAAATGACCTTACGGGAACTACATTTTCTGCTGTGGTATAGGTCTTGCAAAACCACTTTTTAATACATTGTGACTTTGGCATATTAAGCCTTAGAAGATCTATTCGTTCTATTAAATCAGTTTTTGAAGTGCCACTAAATGTTTTCTCCAATTTAGAAAAAATGTCATCTAGAAATTTTTCATTTATCCTACACTCTGTTTAGAAAGACATTAAAAAAGATCTGACATGAGCAAAATACTTTTTAAAAACTGCCTTCTTTTCCGTATGAGGCATTGGATGGTTAAAGATAATCACTCATCAGTCGACTTTTCTTACTCAAGAGGTCAGGACAATAATTCAGCATACATTTAAGGCCACGAGGAGTGACCAAGGCTCCACACTTGGCATCTAGAACTTTCATAGGGCAGTAAAGAAGCTGTGGATTCTGTTCCTATTGCCAAGAACTGTGTACAGCTTTCATTCACAAAAAGATCGAAACCATGACAAAGTAAACCCCAGGCTCATCTAGCCCCATAGCCTCCCTCCAACAGTAGCAGGTGCCCAAGGAGATTAGAAACAGGCTAGGAATGCAGTAGTAACTCTCCAGTATATTTCCTGCCTGGCAGCAGTTTTTGGATCAGGATATCACTTGTCAAAGACAATTTCTTCCTAATTTACCTCAGTTGAGAAGTGTTTCCTCTGTTCACTTTCCCTGGAGAAGTTTGAGACTTTTATCAGCAGCAACATCCTATGGGACCAAGTCCTCCAGCTCCACAGAGCTGTGAGCAGTGGGAAGAGTAAACTCCTTGGTTGCTGTGAGCTGCTCACCCTCATTTGAGGCTTCACAGGTCTGTACTAGAAAAAGCAACAAACAGTCATTCCCTATTTACCTCATCCAGCCCTCTTAAAGTTTTGTAGTCCACATCCATATCACTCCTTGGTCATATCTAGTATGAAAGTTTTTTTCTGCCTAGTTGTTTCCCAAAGGAAAGTTGTTCCACAACTTTGAAGATCATTGTTATTCTTCTATGACCTTTTCTCGTTTCAGTCTAGTCTGAGCAGAGCTAATTGTCTTTGGCTGGCTTTGATTCATCAAAAAACCAAAAATTAGCTGTTGTTATTCTCTGCAGATCTAAATATCTAAGAAGAAAGAAGTTCTACTCCCATTTCCTGCCTTCCATATAAGCTTTCAGCTTTCATTGTTGTTATAAAAAATAATTTGTTTCTTTCTAACCAGTAAAAGAAAATATCCAGTTGGTATTTACAACTGCTTCTCGGTTATCCATACCAGAAGAAGTCAGCTGTTGCCAACAATAAAACATCATTACTTTTATTATGTTTCAAGTTATATATTTGACTTTATTGCAATAACATTTACTAATCAGCATTAAAATAAAAAAAAAATTCATACAGTAAACCAATATACAATAGCAGAAAAATTATTAAAGCCAAAATATTTTTTTCTGCATTTCAGCAGAAATGAAACTAATTTTTCCAATGTCCTCCTTGAAAGGCTGTAACCCATCTTTTTTAAGATTGTGCATCAGGATGTCATAGAAAAGGCCATGAACCTCCTCCTTGTGGCTTTATTTTTTTTAATTCTTAAAAAAATGCTATCTTCCCTTCCCTACTTTAAGCATCGGAAAAAACAGAGTGATGTCTCTGGAGTGTCCATTGTGCAGGCAGGGCTGAGGCCCAGGAAGAGAGGCAGTGGTGGGATGGGGGCAGGCACCACTCTGCAGGTTTTGATGTTGCTTTGCATAGTCTCTGAGAGGACCAAGTGTGGTGGTGCATTTTAACCTTTATATGTTTGTTAATTATATTTTAGTTTAGTGAATGGTTTTGCCCTTTGTATTCCCCTTTGTAAACTTGCCTTTGGTCCCTTCCCAAAGTGGTATGTCTCAATCACTGTAAATCCCCCTCCCCTGGGGCGCTGCCATCCACCTTGGGCATCTCCCTTCTTCTAGAAGTTTCAGAGAGTCCTGCGGGGTGATTGGCCCCGTCCCAGACCCCCTCCCCTGTCCTCTGTTCCCAATGGTGATAGTTTTTGTCTGTCTAGTTTGTATTTTTCTTTGAATTTTGTTATTGGAGCATCCTTTATCTTTTGAAACTCCCACTATAAATCTCCAGGACAAGCCCTGGAGCTTTCCCCTGCTGCAGACTCCCACCAGGCCAGGACCTCCTGGCTTGGCTGCTTCTCTCTAAGAACAATAAAACCTATGTAACCCAGGCAGCAGGGTCATCTCTCTCTAAACCTCACCTCCACCATCTCTGGGGAACATCTCTAGCCAGAGAAGAGCCCACGAGGGGTCCCAGGTGACAGCGTGGTCACAGAGGGGACCGACCCCCTTTAGTTGCCGGTGCCAGGGCTGGCCGGCCAGCAGAGGAAAAGGCACGAAAAGCGACAACCAAGGGCCCAACTCACCACCCTGAATTACACTCTGGGAAACAGATGCTGAAACCTATGATGGTAAAATAAGCAGCTGAGAAGTTTTCACGTAGTTCAGCGCCCAAGATCCTTTTTGGCTCTAGGTCTCCCTTAGCATGTAGAGTGCAGGGTAACAGTTACCACATTCATCCACAGAAGCTTTGATCTATGTCTTGCATCCTGCTTAGCAAAGGATAGGGAGTGGGAGACTGCCTGGCCTTAAAGCCTTTTGAACGATCTCCATGTTTAACTCTTTTTTTGTGAATGTTCCAGATATGAAACAAACCAAACCAACAAACAAAAACAAAACCAAAAAAATACAACAACCCCCCCCAAAAGGAAGCCACCAAAAACCCTATCTTAAAAAGAAGGATAAAAAAATAGCAATTTATTATTTCAACAAGTGAAAAATATTGGAAATCAAAGAATCGACTCAGTTGTGAGTAATATTAATGTTCTTTTCCTCTGATACTGCCTTTAACTCTTGATATATCATGCCTCTGAGGAAAAGTGGTACTGCAGCTGCTGGTAGTAATTATTAGATAAAGGTTGGAATTGTGTGCTTACTTTCCTCCCCCCTCCCCGAAAGGGTCTGATTGTTAAAACATTCTCTGAAGAAGCTGTTTCAAGCTTTTCTGCTATGCTAGACTTCATCTGTGGTGATTAGCAGCCTTTTTCCTTTGAAGATTTAGTGCAAGCAAACTATACTTCTGTGACCTTTCATTTATGTTCTGAACTCTGAAAATTCTTGTTTGGCACAAAAGAAAAAATGCACATGCCAGCCTGACAAAAGGAAAAGAGCTTTCTCAAATGGAAAGATATAAATCAGGAAGTAATTCCTTATCCTTGCCTATTTAGATACTCACTTTTTCTAGCCTAGGGAATATAATTTATCTTTAGAAATTGCCATTCAGAGTTTGCCCTCACAGCTGAGCCTTGGGCATGACACATCAGAAATTTGTTTTCAGTTTGTGGCTCTGATTTAGATGTGCTGTACAGCGTTGTCAAGTGACCAGTGACAAAGTAATCGGTCCTAACAGAGATCAAAAGATTGACTTTTAAATCTGAGTGAGTCACTGTCAGGATGCTAATCTGGACACTCTTTATAGGTACATATTCATTTTCTCATTACACAGACTGCTAGAATAGATCAGATGAATTGCCTTGTGACAGAACTTATTTATCTACAGCCTATATTCCCTATGGAGGAGCTCCAAGGTGACAGGGTCCTACTTAGCCTTGGCCTCTTAAAAATAAACCTTTTGGTGAAGACTCCTACTTAAAATCTCTTTGGTGCTATTGGTAAAAATTATGGTAGTACCTTTCTATTCTTTGTTTGCTTTTTCTTTTCAAATAGGACTGTACTGGTGAAAATTGAGTGTGTTATCATGTGAATTCGTGGTGCCTACCATGGCTGGAGGGTGAACGGGAAACACTGATTCAGAGAGGATTCTTATGTCTCAAAAAATACAAATAATAAGCCTCGGGCACAGACTTTAATGGAAATAACATTTTCTAATATGATGCACCACAAGACAACTTGTAGCATTGTTAAAGGGTACCAGGAAAGATCACAATGCTCCAGAAGATAGACCTTGTACCTGAGAACTTTACATAGTGAGCCTTTGGGAACTGTAAAAGTTCACCAGTAAAATCTGTGCCCCTTTGGTTTTCTGAAGTCAGAAAGTTGGCTTAACACCAAATACACCACTGGAGAGAGGTTGCTGAAATTAGATTTTTGTTTTCCAGGGTGCAGTTACTGGAAATGTAGGAGAATTACTTGGCTGAAATGAGCTTGCCTCTTCCCATAGGTAATCCACGTCCAGCTCTCTGAAAACGCCCTATCACCTCTGATGGGTAACCAAAATAATTCAGTAATTATTTTCATTTTGGCAAAGCTTTGTTTAT
The DNA here is from genome assembly GCA_013400435.1 of Pycnonotus jocosus. Classification (NCBI taxonomy): domain Eukaryota; kingdom Metazoa; phylum Chordata; class Aves; order Passeriformes; family Pycnonotidae; genus Pycnonotus; species Pycnonotus jocosus. The sequence goes on along the minus strand of VWYP01030538.1, from coordinate 116,859 downwards.
GGCAAAATATTTACAAATATCTACTTTACTTTTCTAAGGTCTTGTTCGTGTGCCATAAGATTACACATATATTGAATTCCTTTCTGGTGGTTTTGTGCAGCTCTTAGTTGATAATTTTTTCCATTAAACTGAATAAGCCTTGTTTCCAATCTTCAGTGTTGGAGTGAATTTAATTTTTCGCAAGTACTTGTCAAAATAATTTAATTTTCTATCTTTTCTGATGATTTATAAATATTTCACAACTGCCTGGTGATATGCCTGTTGCTATCTACATTTTTCCTTATAGACAATCAGAGGAATGCTACAGTTAATCAGTTTTCTTTGACACTATTCATAAATGGATAAATAATTTAAATTAATTCCATCTGACTGTCTCTCATCTAAGAAAGAGCATGAGGCATAACTCAAAATATTTGTAGGCAATTAAGAGAGTGAAGTTACTGAAGTTCAAATGCTTCTGCTGCTTGCCTCCATTATAGAATTGAGTTTAACTGGTTCAGGACAGTCCTGGTAGAACTAGTGCGTGAGAACATGCAGGGAGGTTAGGTAGTGTGGTTTGACAGATGATATGCCTTCCTCTCAACAACAGACATTGTCCTTTCTTTCCTAAAACTTCACTCTCAAAAAATAAAATGCTGTGGAATGATAACTGTGGTCCAGCGGGAAATGCTTGCTCATGATGCTGAAGCTGAGGCAGAAACAGTAATTTTGACAAAAAAAGAGTTCTGGGAAAAGCATTTCACCTGGTAAGGTGGAAGAAGATTTTTTTAATAAGTGAAAAAACAACGAGATAAAGGAGCATTTTTTGAAACATTCTTTTGAAAAACCAAAAAGAACTGGAGAAAGAGAGTATAGAGAAAAAAATTAACACTAATATTCAGGAGTGGAGCAACATGGAAAAGAAAGGAACAAAGAGAATGAGTTAAAGGAGAGCAGGACATAAAAATTAATGTGTAAATGTTTTGAAAGGCTTTTCAGAGGGAAGATGTGAAAAATAAAAATACAAATGAATAAAGGAGATTGAACCATATGTTCTGATGTATTTAGAGATCAGTTTCATGCAACATGATGAAAACCTTTTATTTATAACAGCACACTCTGCCAATATTTAAATAAGTCTGAGCTGATTCCATTACCATCAGCAGCCTTCCATGTAACACTTTTCAAACTTAAAAAGTCAGAAAAGTCAGATGACTCCCCTGGAATTCATGGGATATTCAACCATATAAACTAAAAGCAGAATTTAGAAAGGCCAGTTGAGTCAGTGCTGCTAATAACAATTTTCTGTCCTACTTTGGGATTAATGTCATTAAGACATGAGGTTTGTTCAAACCTTACTTTGTGGTGTTACTTCCATTGTCCTAAGTGGTTTTTTTTTTTTTTAAAAAAATTGTAATAATGCAGAAAATAAACCCAAGTCTGACAATTTCTCTTAGTTATGTTAGTAAAACAATCCAATACACATTTAGTAGATAAACATCTATGAATCAATTCTCACTCAGCTGGTTATATACACTCATATTTGAATATATAAGCTACTTTTTTCTTCACATTTTTAAAAAATACTACTCATAAAAGATTTTCACGTGTGCTTTTCCCATGTTTTCCTTTTGGGATCAATAGTGCCCTGAGGGTTACTATGCTCAATTTGTCTTTCTTGCTGGAGGTTGCTGCAGGTCCTAGAGACCATCCCTCTGAAGTGGGAACAAAGGCAACACTTGAGCATATCCTTTCTAATTGAAGCAAAACAGTGGGAAAGAAAATTCCAGCTTCTGGGACTGGGGTGAGAGGTTGGAGTGTAGAAAGAGTGTTAACTTCTCTTTATACATGGAACAGAGATAAATAAAGAGCAGCTATTGTCCCACAGATGTACTCCGAGCTAAGCCTCTATCAATCCAATCATCATTGCATTAATGAAGTGGGATAAAGAGATTGCCCCCAAAAACGTGCCATAAGTCACTTTTTCCCAGCTCCCTAATAATTTCCTTCCTTGGTTTTCTTTGAATGCAGTGTCCCTATTGTTAGATGCCAAGAGTTCAGAGGATTTGGCAGCCTGCTGCTATCATGTGGCAGCCCCCTTTGGTGTACAGTAGATATGTTGTGGGTTTACATTGTGTATGTCCTTTCCACATGCTGGAATCAGAGGACCCTTTTTATCCCGTACAATAACTGCCACAAAAACTGTAGCTGGAGCTGTAAAGAACATCATCAGCTTGAAGGTCAGCCCTCAGAGCAAATCTATTGGGCAACAAGGCAAGATTTAAAAAAGAAAGGAACCAAAAAAGGCACCAAGCATAGGGTTTTGGATTCCATTTGTCCAGTTTTCCAGTAGGGTTGCAGATTTCACTTAGCAATGGGCTTTACCATTTTGCCAATGGTGAGCACCTGAAATACCTCCCATGTGACTATTAAAAGTTCTGTTCAGTATATGTCAAATTCTATTACTGTAAGAGAAGATGAAATCAGCTGTTCCCCAGACCCTGCTTGGAGGGATGATTTGACTGTTTGCAGCAAAAGGACAAATCACATCCATTAACTGTAAGATCTTCAAGTGAGGGATCTTCCATCTTACATCTATCTAAATAAAAAAGGAAACTAATAAAGTAGACCATTAGGAAAATTATAAAAACCTATTCTTATATTTAGTAATAGAAGTACTTAAAAAGCTGAGGGCAGCAGGGTCTATAAATCCTTCTCTGAAAGACAATGTATTTATGCTTTAAATGAGGTTGGTAGACAAGTCCAGCTGTGGGCATGGATAGAATTTTATTTATTCTATTATCTTCTAGAGAACAAGACACTTTGTGTCATAATTTAGTTAAATCTATCACTGGAATTCTCTATTTCCATCTCTACAGGTATTATGAATTTAATCTTTCTTAAGATTAAAAATAATTCTGTTTGCAGCTTTGTTGTATTGAAAGAGGACTTTTGAAAAAGTGATTTTTACCTAAATTAAAGAGTTTCTAGTCCTTACTGTGTCCTTACATCTCTTCAGTCTTATTCTCACCATACCTGAGTAAATTCAGTTTCCCATAGGCATGAAATCTATTAATGAGTTGGCTGTAGCACAGTCAGGCAATTGTATTCCCTGAGTTCCTTTCTGTCTGGAATAAACAGCAACTAAAGGCAGACTGCAAACTTGAATCCTGGCTGAAGGTGTACAAAGTCAGATTTTAACAGGAAAAGTGTAAATTAAAATACAATGCTATAATTGCTAAAATACAAATGATAACATGACGTTAAAAATTATTTCTGAACACTCCCAGTGATTGAATCATGCTGACTCAGCAAAATTTTTAGTGTCATGAGGAAGCATTTGACACTGGCAAATATTTCTGCAACAGGAGTTATTATGTCAGATCTATTTTTGAGGTGCTGATGTCATAGAACTCAACTGTACCTCCATAAATGTTCTTCAAAGGAAATATCTGGGTATGTAAATACTGAACAGACTTAATTCTGTCTGATTTTTCTCTCTGAATCCTGTTTATGCTGAAGATACACAGAACGTACTGCTTTACTAACTTTTACAAAATATTCAGTTTTAAATCCTATCACAGCTAAAATATGGACAAACTTCATGAGTAAATGTTTCTCTTTTTTCCTTTAAATAAAAATGAATTGAAGAGTCCATGCCTGCAATGTACTGGTAGCTTTCAACTCTCTCTGAAGTTGAGAGAAGTCTCACTTTGAAGGAGTGGAGTCAGAATAGCTGAATGTAAGCTCTGGAAGGACAGTCTAGGGAGATGATTGGGTGGACTTTAACCTTCATTAAACTAGTGTTGTCCTTTACAGAGTCATGACTGAGATCTGACCTGCAGACTAAGGAAAACACCATCTCTCATGGTGGGAGCTGCTTGGCTAGAGACAAGTTGTCAACAAAAAGCAATAAAAGGCAAGAGGCCAAGAAAAAATGTAGTTGCCAGGATTAAAAAGATTTAAGAAAGGTCTATAAAAGCCCATGGTGTAGAGAGATGTCAAGATAAAGCCAAGATGTGCCACAGTGCATCCTTCTCAAATATGAGATAATGGGAATCTGTAGTCTGACTAAAGGTGTGCCTGATGAAGCTGGACTTGAAACACATTCACACAGTAGGAGAGGATCCTGCCCAAGAAGCAGAACTCCATGGGCTTTCCTTCATTCTCCTTAGTTATCATAATGGAGATTCAAATGGTGATGTGACCCTTCTTCTCCTCAGACGCAGAAGGACCTTTTGTTTATGGTGGACATATAAGTGAAAGTGGATTTTCTTCTTCCTCTACCTAGAGAGGATTGTGGATATATTCCAAGCTGATTAAAGAAATGCAGATTGCTATTTACAGAAGAGCTGAAGAACATCAGGGTATCACCTGCAGAATACTGACCCACAAGAATGCTGTAAAAATGCTGAAGGAGATCTGGAGGCACTTTTCAAAGTGATCACCTTCTATTTTTCTTCTCCTTTAGGAAAAGAAAGAGCTTAAAACTCCAGGCTTCTACATTTCCTCCCTCCCAAGACTCACAGTCTTGTGACTAACCTGGACACCCTGTGGGTAGGGAGGCCCAGGATAGTAGGGTGGCCAGAACCAGTGTGATATATTTAACAATTATGGATGATATTGGAAAAAAAAAATTTAAAAATTAATTAACATACAATGGAGGCTTAAGGGCACTAGCAAGAACTATGACTGCATGACCCAAAATAATCCTTACCTTGGCCCAAGTCACCAACAGAACAGCACAATTTATATTTTCAGCACTAACATATGCCAGTTGAGATTTTATCTTATAAAAATTTTAGTTCACCTTAAGAGTAAAGTTAAACATAGAGAACTGCAATATGAAAGTCAAGAAAAAGACCACAAAATGATAGACTTGTTTGCTCTGGGAAGTGTACTGTACCAGATAAATAGGAGAATATCTGTGTATCTATCAAAGCCCCTCAAAGACCCCATAATAAAGAGCCAGCCTAAACAATTTCCAGAAATTGGAATTCCCTTTTATCTGACTTGCCATCTGACTCTACAGAAATTCAGCCAGAATAAAAGTAGATTCTGATGTTTATATTGTATGGTGTCTCTTTGAGTTCACTATGAATTAGTTCTCATTTTTTATTTTCAATGCAAGCTTAGATGGTAATGTGAAACATATTGAGGATAAAACTGAACTAGCATAGGAGCTATCTAGAAGCTTGGAGCTCAGAATGAAAATCAAGTTCAGTACATCATTTATAATTTCCTTGATTTATTTGGTCTCTATTGTTGTTATGGTTAGTATTACTTTTTTGAAAGTTTAACTACGTGCTTGCTATTGCAGAAAATATAAATTGAATAATACACAGAGATGTGACACTGATAATGCACTTCCTAATTACTTCCTGATGTTATGTTGTTTTAGTATTTGAAATAGTCATTATTTTTATGTCTTTGGAAAGGACATACCTCAGCAATACTACAGATAAGGAACTCATGTTGTGTTTTGCTGGCAATAACCATCAAATTTTCCATGGATGATCACTGGAATTGCAATATTGTGTATTCTGGCAACTCATTCACAAGGCTACTGTTTTAAAAATGCCAAGTCACAGAAATGTGGAGGCAAAAATTCCACGAATCATCTATTTACAAAAACACTAACAGAGAATTAATTGGAAATAGGGATTTTCTAGAACTGAATGGTAGAAAGAAGGGTCTATATTCTTGTGTGCTGGAATAAGGGAGTTTGGGAACAAACTGTGAGACAGAACCAGTAGCTGAGGATGAAATAAAGGAGATGAAGAAGAGAGAGAAGGACTGGAGAAGGAATTTCTCAGAGCAAAGCTGGAAGGAAGATAGTTGGAATAGTAGAAAATGACTGGGAGTCTTGGCATTGTTCTTCAGTCAGCCCTTCAACAGGATGGGCCCAATAATGCCCCTCCTGATGATCACCAAGAGGTAGACACAAGAGATTTCCAACCAAACAAAATCTCCCTCAAACTGTCAGTCTGGAAGGTGCCTATAAACAACAGGTGTGTTCCAGAGTGATCCTCAGGATGGATCTTACTTGTTCATTTTGTGTCAAAATCCAGTCTGACCCCTTTTAATTCACCAGGACATTTTTGCCTTCAGGTTTTGAAGACACTGAGTGAAAACTGTAATTGCTTTGGATTTCTTTCCTTGGGCACTGTTGGGCATAGAGATATCCAAAAGGAGACTATTTTGTTTAGTGATCTTGTCAGAGCTGCATCCTTGGGTCCACTCACCCTCCTCTTCACAGCTGGCCCTGATCACCCCTTGCAGGAGTGGGGAGCTTGTGGAGTGTGGCAACCAAATGCACATAGAGCACAACATATGCAAAGCCATGTAATTCCTCAGTGCGACCTCCCTGAAAAAAATGTAATAATCTCTCTACCAGTGAATATTTTAGGTCAAATCCTGGCCTTGCTGAAAAGCCAAAATCCCTGGTGAATTAATGAAAACAGAATTTTTCATGCTTGTGTTCTCTTCTGGGTGCATTCTATAGGGAGAATTAATTAACTGCCACAGAGTTCAGAGTAGGTCTTGGTGCGATTCAAGTTAAAATTATTGAAACAAAGGGAAAGGAATTCTCCCTTTTATTCCCCCCCCTACATTTTTAACTGATCTGGCAATTTAATAAGCCAGATCATTTTGATTTAAGAAAATAATCTGCTTTAAATAACAGCTCATTCCATTTTTTAATAATAAATGGGGTAATTTACCATCTGAAGACCCAAAAAATTACTGCAAAGTCTGCCAAATGGAATGACCCAAGCCTCCAGAAGTCTGGAAATTGTTGTTAGCATGCAAAGCTGTGTTCGTGAAAGTACTTTTTCCATACTTGCACAGAGTTTTAGTATATGTAATACTCATCCTTGGAACAATAAAGAATTTAGTTAACAATTTGTGTTAAATTGAAACAATGTGTACTTCAAAAATAACTTGCTCACTCAGTTGCTAAGAAATACAACCATCCACTTTCAAAAACTTGCATTTCAGTCATTCTTGGAGTTTAAAGTTTGGAAACTGTTTCAGGCATCTCATCTGCAATGCCATTCTTCACGAACAGTTTGGCTCCATTTCACTGTAGCAGATCTGCTCAGGGTCAGGAACTGATGGGCACTGATTTACATTACCTATAGTAAACATGAAGCAAGGGGGTGCTGAATGTGAACAGCTTTGAGCAGAATGGGATCAGTATTTGAAATCCAACTAAGGTGAAATGCATGGAAACTTTTGTTACTGTGTACAGCACATTTTACTATTTCATTGTAGTCAGCTGTACATCCTTTTTCACTTTTCTTTGAAAGATTTGGTGTGAAATACAAATAAAGACTATCTCTGATTAAAAAAATAAGGCCTTGAAACGGAATAATTAAAAGACACCTGAGAACATAAAAGAGTAAAAGGGAAAGTTGTCAGGGTAGATCAAACGTTTCATTTTGCTTTGTGTAAAAGATCTCTATCCTGTTCAGAGAGCTGCTGTCTTTCAAGTTACAGCCTGCTGTTATCCTATCCACAGGCAAACATTGATTATACATAATCTCTTGCTATCAATAGCACTTGCTAGCTTGCTATCTCATTGACTCTGGCCTATAATGATATTTACATATATTTCTCCACAGTGTGTAAGTGAATATAAAAAAGCTGAGAAAAGTGAATACCTCAAGAAGAGCTGTACATCTGACTTGAAAGACACAATCATTTGCTTCTGCCATACCATCATCTCCCATGCTTTAAAATCTGTATCAGAAGGGTTTTTTTCTCCATAAAAATGCAACAATAACACTGACAGAAAGAAATAGGAATTCTGGTGATATACCCTTGGCTCACCTTTTCTGTATCTTTTGATGACAATAAAATCTTGCAGTAGAAGCATAAATAGTGTTGGTCACCTTCTTTGCAAATGCTGTTAAAGTTGAATAATTTCAGAGAAGAACAGAAGATAATCTAGATCTGTCAGAGGAATGAAGGCTGAGCTGTGAAAACTGAATGATGTGACAGCTATGAAGTTCAGTAAGCACCATGAAAATAAACTGTTCTCAGCTAGTAGTACTGTTTCCAGAAATTAGTACTATTATACTACACCAACACACCAATCTATTTTTTTTTTGGGTTAGACTGTTAAATTCTGTTCTGTTTGACTCCAGAATAAATCAAAATAATACTATCAGAACTGAAACTGATGTCACCAAAAGCAGAGCTGCCTGCATTTGTTAGAAACTGCAGAGAAAGCTGGGGACAAGAAAGACAGTTTCTTGGAAATGGCAACAGTAAAGACAGCTACAGCCAAGAGTCAGATTTGGTAATGTATCAGAAAAGGGACTCTGCTCTGCCCCCTGATTTTCTTTGCAAACTGGATTGCAGGGTAATGGATCAAAGTGTCTGTTGCACTGTAGCTCCACTCAACCAGAAACATGAAGGGCACTTCTGTGCCAGCACAAATCCCAACTACTGCAGAGCCAAGAGCGGCTCTTTAGCCTGACAACTTCCAAAAGCTTTTCAGGAGTGAGGCTGGCTGCAGCAAAACACGCCTTCTGGTGCGTGGAACAGTGTGTGTCCAGCTGTGTGATCAAGCTCAGACTGCAATTTGGTAAGTTAAATAAACTTTGGAAAGGGCATCAATTTTTCTGAGCATCCAGACAGCTCTACTACACTAAAGTATTGCACTAGTGAATGAGTGAGTGCAGAGGAATGATGGAAGGAAACAACACTTCCTTCAGCACACACATGCCTCTCGTATCAAGAGAGACAAGCCCATTTTTGTTCACTTCTGCACAGCTTAGGTTTCCACACTTTTTTCACTACAACTTTAAATATTATACACATTTTAAGCATTTTCATCTAGATGGTTAAAAATGTTTTCACTTTTCTGCTTTAACTCTATTAGCATGCACAAGTTGCTTGAAAGCCCTGAAGAATGAATTCTGATCATCTCCAGCACAGGTACAGCACAGTCAGAAATGTCACAATTTTTTTCCACATTGCTGTACCAATAAGTTTCAGCTGCTGTTCAGAGTACTTCTAGGAACAAAAGGACAGTTTAATCTCCATGTTCATTCAGTTTTTGGCCTCTGTAAAGAGGCTGCCAAAAAAGTTGCCAATTAGTGCTAATTGTGGAGAAGGTTTTTGTGATGTGTGGTGTGTGATGTGCACCCTTCTCCACTGAAAATTGGATTACAACCATCAAACTCATTTCCTATGCTGCTGATATATTTTATTTAGGTCATCAGCATTTCTGCCGTTAGCCTTTTAAAAGTAGTGCCTGATCAGACACAAAGAGAACAGAGGTTGAAAACTCATCACTGTACCTAACTCTGTTTTCTCTCAATGTATTAGATGCATTTGTAGAGGTTATGTTAGTTGAATTTTCTTAACCACAATACACAAAACCAAAATAAGACTTCAAGAGTCTTTCGATTCTCATGTGGTTATGTAATAATACATTCATGTAAAGGATTTCCATTTTTAGACATCAAGCCCCTGACAGATGTTTTTGGATCTCGTTGCATTTAGTTAGTCTTCATTATCATGGCACACTTTGATCTGGAGAACTCCTTGTCTGTGATCAAATGTAAAGTGAATTTAGATTCATTCCCTTTCATCTCATGTGAGCAAGACGTGTGAACCATTTACTTAGCCCTGCGACTCTGTATGATGAGTATTGTCTTTTTCACTGGTTCCTGGTGAGATTTTTTTCTTTTTCTGGTAGATGAACCAGCTCCTTTATATGATCTTACAAAAGACACAGGCAGAATGTCACTTCACATTTGTCAAGAGCAAGCCCCACAATCTTTAACAAATGATGTTTTACAATGTCTTGCAGGAGATTTTTACAAACTGATGTTAATTAGCCCAGGGGAAAAAAAAAAGATAGCAATTAAGGCATCAAAACTGTCTTTGTCAACCTTGGAGAGGTAGATATTATGAAGGCTAACACAACAAAAGACCCCTTAACTCATCTCCTTATAACTAAGCATTGTACTAATCAGACAAGAAAGTTTACCCTTGTTTAGGAGCCTTTGCTGCCACTATTAAGACTCCACAGAGCATGCTGAGTTTTTCAGCAATATCAGTTTATTTGTTTTCACAGGTTTGCACCATGTGTGCATTTCCTGTACCTAAATGTTGCTATTACAAGGAATATGGAAAAGGCAAAGAGGTGAAACAAAAGTACTTTTCCCCCTCACACTTTTACCATCAGTAGTTTAAAATAAAATTTTGCTATATGTGTTGGACACTATATGACAACCATTTAAATTCTGAACTGTCAATTTACCCATAATATTATCTTTAACCTATTAGGAAAACTAATGCTCATAGAAGCTTTGCAGAAAATGTTCTTACATATTTATTTTTTGTACATATGATTTTTGTTACCCATTTATTTGCAAACAATTTTACAACTGAAACTTGTGCCTTAGGCTAACAACTTTAAAAGCGAGATACTATCATGGACTAAAATCCTCCAAGCATTTAAGCATACACATAATTCAGTGATTTGAAGAGCCCCCTACACAACAAAAGGGGTGCATGCATGGTGCTCACAGGAGAGACACCATTTAGACAGAACAGGATAGTTTTAAATGTGTGGCCCCAGGTGCTATGAGCACGTCAGCCTCAGCTGAGATTGATTTCAGCAGCCCAAACTGAGCCTGGCACTGCTTGACACCTCTGTCACTGTGAATTCTCAGAGGGGTTTGGTTATGTTCTTCCTGTGTTTGTCTTGCTTGCAAGGTCCTCAGCTGCCTTCAGCAACGGGTGTCAGCCCAGTTCTCAGCTCTGGAAATCAGGATCTCTCCAAACATGCGGAGTGTCAACAGCAAAAGTAAAGGGCCCCACATGTGCCCATCCCCAGGCATCTTCATGCCCCTGGTTCATGGTCAAAAGGTGGATGACTCCCCATTTGAGCTGAAACCCCTAAAGTGAGTTTCATATTACTCTAGACTGTTGGAATTGTGTTTTGCACTTCTGGGATTGAGCTGTGGCAGTATTCCAAATGTCAGTACCAAAATAGAGTATAAATTCAACTTAAAGATTTTTTTTTGCAAATTATTAACTCTTAATTTAGAAGTATCAAATAAAAAAGGATGATCTTGATAACAGCAGCTGTTATTTAATTGAACATCTGTACAATGTTTTAGCTTTAATTTCAACCCATGTTTATGATATCTTTGCTTGTGTTTTGTGCCAGTTTAGTGTATTTGAAATACTTTGTCAAGGAAAGCTACCTTAATGCCACATTATATTGTAGGTTAGGAAGGAGAAGTAAGGTATATTAAATTCTTGAAAAGGTCACTGAAACCAATAATTGACCCAAAAATAAAAGACTGTGGAAGGCTAACTTCATTTTTTTAGCCCCTTTATATCTGTCTGAGGTCTGCTTCTGGAAGAACAGAGAAATTGCTGGACAGTCATTAAGAGTGAAGAGGTTTAAAAATCAATTGTCACAGTTGACTGGACTGCACAAGCAGAGGCCAGGGGTGCATTGTGAGGGTGAAGATGCAGTTTCTGTAAATACATGACTAAATAGCAAAAGGTGAGTTTAGTTTCACAATAAAAAAACAAAAATAAGATAATCTCTCTGTTGCTGTCCTTCTGGTTAATCAGAAAGTGCAAACAAATTCCCAGTCTGAGTGAGAAGAGACAATAAGTATGGAGAATTCTGTAAACTTTTGAAATTCTGTTGTTTTTCAAAATAGATGGCTACAAATACAACCCGAAGGCACTGATAAAACTACCATTTTGTCTGATACAGTCCAAGAAAATACCCACAGCATATTGTTGTTGCTGAGCTTACATGGAAATATATCAAGTCATGATAGCTGAGTCCCTTGCAAATGCATGGGATTCCAGTACCTGTCCAAGGCTTAGCTGTATTTTCTCTTTCTTACTACTTTATAAAACTTTCTTCTGTTTTAGTAGGAATTCAACTCAATGAGTCCTTCTCCCCAGGCTAAAGTTTCAGCAGCACACATCATACATAGGGCAATGTGCAGCTATCACTACAGGCAAGACTTAAATGTAAAAGAATAAAAAGACACACGGGGTATGTATGACTTGAAGCTTAGTGGCACATGATTGAAATAGCTTTCATAGGCCCTTTTTACTTAAGTTATGTGAGCTGGTAAAATCTCAATGTCAAACCACCTTAATTTTATCATTGCCTTTTTAGCCATTTTCTGTTGGAATGAAAATTCCATATGTCGAACACATTCCATCATTTCTACTTGCTTTCTGATTGGCTGAAAAGCCTGAATTTTTTCTTCAAACAATTTCTGTCTGTAAGGTGTTGTTTAACAAGTAATTTATATTAGTATTAGTATTAATATTAATATTAATATTAAGTAATTGATTAATGCCTCTGGGTGGCATTAATCCATCCAAAAGTAAAGAGGCTGATGTTAGGAGAGTTTTTTCACACACGGTATTTTGTAAGCCACATTGTGTTGAACATTACGTCAGGCATTTTGAATTCCCAAATGTTGCAGTTCTGGGATAATAGGAAGGCAGAGAATCTCAGTCTCAAACTGAAATGTTCCAGTCTTCAAGAAATATTTCTGGCCCAAATTTTCTCCCAATAAATCACAACCTTTCTGGCTCGCATACAATTCCGTAGGTTATGGCCAAAAAATTTAATGCCACTTCAAATCACTTAAATGTCATGCATGCTTTCGCAGCACATGTACAGAATAAATCAAAACAATCTGAAAATTAGCTCCTGAAATGGTGGATGTGCCTGCTATAGCTTTTTGCTTAGCTAACTGATGGGATATTTTTACAGTCAAATTAATGGTCCAGAAGATCAATAATTTAAATTAAAAATGAATTCTGCATTTTGAGTAGCATTACATCTTGGAGAAATGAATACACAAAGGCTATTTGCAGCTGTGGAAAAGACTGCAAATAGTTTTGTTCTGCCAGCAACTGTCAGCCAGAAAGGGCACGCAGTGTTACGGGTTCTTGTTCTGCAAGGCCATGGTGAAATTTTTTGTGCATAACAATAAAGCGTTATGCTTGTAGACAAATTTCATTCAAAATAGTAGGGCCCACAGAGGGCCCATAGTTTCATCTCATAAAGGGGGATAACAAGAACTGTGGGGCAGGCAAACAAGGAGCCTTTTGGTGCTCATGAGCATGTTGGAATTAGTTCACTATTTTCCTTCAGTTGCAGGATGTTGGGATTTCCCCTTCCTTGCACTTTATGGGTAAGAAGGAAGTTCAGTGACTGCCAAATGTTATCATCTTAAGCAAAGAGACCCCCAGAGAATCTTAGGGCTGTTGTGTTGAGCCTAGAAACAGTGTTGTGTGCAGTTTCTTCAGAGATGTCTGCAAGAGGCAGTGTCAAAGGCCTCTCAGGGATCCTGCTAAGCTTGAAGAGAGAGTTGTAGCAGGCAGGCATCTTATATTTCTATGTTATAAATCTCTAACAACAAACCCCTGTTCCCAAAGGAAGGGGTGATGTGTCAGTTACTGCCGGTGAGTAATCATCCGATGGCATCAGCCGTCCACGCATCCACTGTACTGCACTGTGTAGGGTTCCAAGGGGCAGTTTAGGGTCTTGCTCAGTGTTGATATTGAAGTAATTTCTGCCCAGGAGAAGATATCAGAGAATTTGAATTCTTCCAAAGAGCATATCTCAGAGAAATCTCAAAATTCATACAAATAGTATGCAGAACTAGACCTGTCTTAGAATTACAGCTAGGCAGCCACTCACTTCTCTCAGTTGACTTGGGAGAGCTTGCCTTTTACAGGAAACCCAAATCAGATTGTGGAGAAACATATGTAAATTGATGAAATTCTCTGACACTCATTTTCGCATATCTCTTTATGTTAATGTGTAATCCCAGCAGCCATTCTTCAGAATCTTGCCAAGAAGGCCCTATGGAGGAAGGCCTAGGTCTGGTTTAACCTGTGATTTATGTATGTATGTTTGTATGTATGTATGTGTATATGTAGTCATGCATAAAACTTTTTCTAGTTGGGCTATTTTTAATGGGATATAGTAAGCAGGTTCTCTAAAGTCACCTGTGAAGATTGGTTTATCAGTTGTCAGTGTCTGCTTGTAGGAAAAAATTAGGAAATGGTTTTGTCTGTTTACTTAATGATGCACAAATCTATCAATCTCAGCTTCTGACAAAATTTCCAGAATTACTTTTTTTTTCCTAAAAATTGAGAGTGAATTAAATACGTACAAACATCTTCAGTATGGCAACTTCTGAGCTTATTTGCTCTTCTTGGTTCCTGCTGCAGGCATTGCCAGGACAAGATATCTCTTAAGTGCTGTTGGAATGGGATCATTACCTTCAATATCGTATTCTTTGGCTATTCCATTTCATTTCTTCAGCTGTCACAATGTGGCCAGCATGATCTCTCTCATATGGATGCCTCATGACAAGGAGGGGAAAAATTAATATATTCCAGTGTCTCCCTTTCAGTCACTTAAAATAATGGTGTAGAAAAGGTGTGACAAGGTATCTCATGCTTATATAGGCAAGTCTGTTTATACTATTGCCGTTAGAAAAACTTGGAAATTCTACCAGAGCTCCAGGTACTTTCCCAATGTTTTAGTCTCCAACATGTCAGTCCTCAGCTCTTCAGAGTCTCTTAAGGTTTTCCCTTTCCTAATGGAAGCAGCTACTCAGAAAAAGTAACAGCTACTCAGAGAAGAGAAGGCTTTGGGGTGATCTAATTGCAGCCTTCCAGTTCCTGAAGGGAGGCCACAAGAAAGAGAGAGAGAGAGACTATTTACAAGAGCAGCTTGTGACAGGACAAGGGGCCAATGGCTTCAAACCGAAAGAGAGTAGGTTTAGATTAGTTATTAGGGGAAAATTCTTTACCATGAGGGTGGTGAGGCACAGATTCCTCAGAGAAGTTGTTGATGCCCCATATCTGGAAGTGTTCAAGGCCAGGCTGGATGGAGCTTGGAGCAACCTGGTCCCCTGAAATGTATTCCTGCCCATGGGAGGGGGATTGGAACTAGCTGATCTTTAAGGTCCCTTCCAAACCAAGCCATTATATGACTTTATGATAGCAGAATTCAGACAATGATACTTCAGGACTGGAAACTCATATTTTTTCTGAAAGTCACTAAGTAAAGCACAAAATCCCACGGTCTGATAACTGAAGAATACTTCTTTTACACATGCCTATTTCTAGGCAAACTGAGACACATTGTTATTCAGGAAAGAAAAAGAAAGCAGCATACTATGATCCCTCTGTGTGTCTACAGAGCATGACAATTTGACTAGTCTTGGGTATTTTTCAACAGAAACACTTCAGAATGAAAAGAACTGTCTTGCTACAGTTTTTATCTTCCACATTTGGAAAAAAGTATCCAACTTTGTACCCATCATACTGGAACACAGAATTACAACCATAAAAATCACGGGTTTGGATCTCACTGAAGCACATTCCTCCCCATCATGCATGCCCCACATAACCTGCAGTGCATCCAAAGAGGGGTGTGAAAGTGGTCTTGCTCAGGCTGGAAGTACAAACTAATATATCTCTCTAAAGAATGTAAAGCCACATACCTCACTCCCTCTTCACTTTAACACCATTTCTGAGATCCATGCACACTGTGGTAAGTGATATAATAACAAGGTGTTGATGATTTAGCTAAAGACATTTGTGGGAAAGGTATGTTCCTCTTATGTTCAAACAAAGTCTCCAACTATGTGAACAGTGTTTTCCTGCAGGCCACATAGCATACAAACGGTAAGGCTTCAAAATGTGTGTTTAAATTAAGTTTGAAGTTCTGGACAAAGATCAAATGCAGAAGCCTGTTGCATTTAAAGTGTGAGACTTTGAACTGACAGTTTAAAATGTGAAGTCCTCATATCTAGACACATTTCATGGCTCTGCCACAGTTTTCTTGAGCGAAACCAAGCAAGTAATTTAAATCATGAAGTGTTACAGTGTTTTGATCTCTGAAATAAGGATAATGACCCCTGTTCATCATGAAGGTTGTGATGATCAATATTTCACCAAATCATTTTGGAATCTCTAGATGGAACTTGATATATAAATATGCACTGATTACTGTTGTAACTGGGTAATTTATTTACTCTCAGGGGATGCTACAGTTATAGTTTAGATGCTACTTTATACCTTACCTCTCTTCCTGACTATCTTGGACTGCAAACCCTATCTACCTTAACAAGAAAGTTTCAAGGTATGCCATTCAGCTGTTATCTGAAATTTAAGAAAAAAATTCTTTCAGCTGTTAAAGAAATTGAGCAGGAGTACTTGGCACTTGACTTCTAGTATGCATGTGCAGTAACTTCCACCATGAACTTCTGCTTTATTAAAGATAGTTTAAGATCCAGATTCAGTTATCTTTTTCATAAAGTATATTCTCCTTGTAGGCGAAACCAAGAGTTTGGGGCTTTTTTTGGCTTGTGTTAAAAAGTTGTTTCCTCATCACAAGCTAGAATAATATAAGTTTAGATATAATAACTTTAATAGTTAACTAGCATGGTCATTTTTTTTTTCATATATCCTACATCTACTCTGCTGCTTTGATGAGACCTTAGCAGAGGAAGGTCAGTCCCAGCAGTCAGACTGATATACAAAGCTTTTCAGTGTCTTGTTCCTGACAGATCAAATCAGTCTTTTAGTTTGTGAAGATAAAAAAAGAGACAGGTCTGACTTTTATGTCCTTTCATATGAAGTGGAAAAGAACCAGCTAGCACAAGTTTAAGAAAAAAATACAGACAACCATGTCCTTTTTTTGTCCTTTTCCCTAGAGCTTCTGTCAGTCAAAAGTTCCAAAATAGCAAGTATTTATTTACTTACTTTCTAGTAATGTACATGTCTGTGGTAGGTGGACCTTCTATGATTACTTAGTATTAAGATTGTACAAGGAAAACTTTGCAGGATCTTGTTGTCATTATTCTTAACTTTACCAGACTTTGGGCTGATTATATTTGGAATATTTCAAATAAAATATTGTAGCCATCTCTGATACTTTGATGATGCAAACAAGTTGTTTTTCACCTGCTGATGAAGTGCTGCTCCCCTAAAAGAAACTTTCTTGGAGCAAAGAATTTTGATATATCTTAGTGGATTGGCCTTTGCATTCTCCCAGATTTTGGCAAATTAGAAACTTCTGAAAATTTAGACTGCACTAGACTTCTACAATATACAAGCTAGATCCTTTACAGGCTTTTGCGTGGAATTTGCTTTATTTCTTTGCAGCTTCTGTGCTGATTAAATTGTAAGTACACCATCCTCACTTTTCCTAAAAGGATACCAGATAACTCCTTCTAGCATCTAGTTTACTAACAAAGCAAAATAAGTTTGAAAAAGCTTATTTGCTGTAAGTAATTTTGTGTCTTATGCATGTTTTTTTTGTGTCAATACAAAATGACAACAAATAGATCTTTTAAAACAAGAGTTATACTTCAATAATCAAGTTTAGCAGCTTTGGAAGTACATGTTAAGCAAGTGTAAAGTTATGTTCTGGTGTTTCTTCAGGACACTTTCTTTCTTCTTGACAGTGTTTTATTTCACAGAAGCGTAAAAGAAGTGACAGGTTATTGTGTACATAATCATGGCTAATTTTTAACTTCAAACACTCCTCTGTGATCTTAAAAGCTTTTCATTTGTTCATAGGCACAGGTTTGTACAAGCCCTGTGAAACATCTGTATGCTGTTTTAATAAATAGCTACAGTGGTGGCTTTTGCTCCCAAAAAGTTTAATTAGATCTGAAAAGTAGTTTAAGCTCTTACATGACTTTAACACTGATGAGCATCATCACAAATGTTCCCGCTTTAAATTGCAAGGTGCTATGGCTTTCACAGAAAAATGCAAAATCCTGTAGAGATTGGCAGGTTTCAGGTAAACAGAATCTCAGATGTGGTCAGTAGAACCGGGAGTATCTGGGGATTTCAAAGTCTAAGCCCCTCATGCACCCTGACGCACTTGGTGAATTTTGTGCTCAAATACTTAGCTGATACTTCAATGATATTCAGTTAGTAATAGAATTAATTTTTAAACATTGATCAAAATTTGCTGCTTCAGTGAAACTGTACCTACTTATGCAAACTGGTAAATTTGATACTAATTCTGTTCAAGCAAAAACACATCATCACTGTGAAGAACATGAGCACTTTTAGGATTCTTTCCCACTTAATTCAATCCCATAGTCCATGATGTTAGTTGTAGAACTGCTGCTCCTGTGCCAGGAGCAGCATTGAGCCCATAAAATTTCTTTTTGTGTGGTTTCTCATGTGGATCTGTCCCACTACCCAAAGCACAGAGCACAGGGTGAGGTTTACAGTAATACCTATTTATAGCTCCTCTTGCTCTGTGAGAGAGCAAGCAGAGAGTGAAATGGGATACATCTGTCCGGTTTGGTGGCTGTAACCTTTAGAGCACAGCCTGGGCTAGTAAGAGAGATACAATGCTTGAGTTCCAACAGACCACCTTAAATGAGGTGGGGACCCTTTGCAGTCCACCCCCACTGCCCACTGTCACTTGATGTTTCACATTCAATCAGTGTGGCTTTTGCATTGGTTAATGCATGGCAGTTTTTGATAAAATGTTTAATTTTCAAGTTTCCTCTTTCATCTCCTCCTATCAAAGTGCTTTTTGGCACATCCCAAAAGGAGCAGTCTTGACTTGCAGGTCAGATTTTGATACAGATGAGCCACTACCAAAGGTACAACTAAGATAATCCCTTTACCTGCGCTAAAAAGACTAGGTAAAACCAGATATTATTAAAGCAGCTGTTTAACGTCTGTTTTATATGGTAGTCGGCAGATCCCCCAGCATGACTGCTTTCCCTCTCCATTTTTCTGTATCCAGGAGGATGTTTGAGAAGAGAACAAAGTCCTTCAGTTTGGCATAACTGTTGGAATTAGCTGCTCCCAATAGAGACAGTTGCATGTCACTCCTTTATCTTGATACCTAAAGAGAGAACTTTCAAAGTACCAGCAGGAGTTTTTCAGGGCAAAAATAACTCTGAGTATTTGTTTTGGTGCGTGTTCACTGCTCCTTCACTTTGCACAAAGGATTTCACAACAAGAGACTTACCTTTCTGCATATTTCCCTGCAGCAAATCAAGGAAGTTCCAAATGAGAAAAAAAGTTGATTTCAATGATGCGAAACATTGATTTCAGGTATCTGAGAATTTGGAAAGAAACATTCAGCCTGCTCTGCCTTCTAATAGGGGCAGGAACAGTATGCTGTCATCCTGCCTGGCCTCCTGCCCTCTTGTCATGGATGGCCAGTGGCTCTGTGCCTGATTTTCACCTCCACCCTGACGCCAATCCACCTTACCAGCCTTCTGTCAGGTCACTGGGGTAACTGCTGATCCCTCTAATCTCCTGCCAGGCTATTTTGTTGGCAAGAACTCATGTTGGATACATGACATTTGGTCTACTTTTACATTTAGACTGCTTGTAAAAGGACACTGCTTTCCAATTCTCTAATTTTAGGATCTTTCTGTTTCATTCAACTTTGAAGCTTTCTTCTGCAACCTCCATTTTTATGACACCCACTTATATAACAAGTACATCAACTGAGGTCCCAAGTATTTAATACAATAATGCTACCTAGGAAATACTCTCATTTAGAAAGAAATGTCACATAATTTATTTTTTCATAAAGTTTTTTTGGTTTATTTTGTATTTTGATGTGTTACATAAGCCTAAAACCATTAAGATATTAAAAAATGGATATAGATGGATATATAAATGAGTATGCAAATGGATATATAAAAAAGTGGTGACTGCAACTTGCCAGTGTACAGGCAGAGGCATTTTCAGAAACTGGAAGATTTTATAACAGAAAATGGAAAATTACAGGGAATAATATAAGCAAAGCTGAAGCAACATGATCCATAATACTATACTGCTATGTGTATGATAAACAGTTTTTAATGATAATTACTATACCATCAGAAATCTTCCCAATATATACAGATTTAGTAGTTCAAGGATGCATCTGCTGTAGATTTTTCCCCATGGTTACAGAGATCACATTCTAGCTATTTTGTTGCTTACTAAAAGGAATGACCCAAGTGAGGTGGATTTCTGATTGTCTAACACTCCATCACAGTCAGTCTTGGCAGCTGATAGTTCCCACCTCTAAGACACTGTAATAAGGTTATAGATAATTATATTTAAGTGCTCCTCTGCAAGGTATCAGATATCTGTCCGTAAATGAAAATTATATCAGACAAAGACACTGTCACTAGACAGATATGGTGCAATTCACAGAAAGGTTTAGTCCTGGATGTTCTCTAAATGTGGAACCACA
Source organism: Pycnonotus jocosus (assembly GCA_013400435.1). Taxonomy (NCBI): domain Eukaryota; kingdom Metazoa; phylum Chordata; class Aves; order Passeriformes; family Pycnonotidae; genus Pycnonotus; species Pycnonotus jocosus. Next base: position 96,611 of record VWYP01030538.1, on the reverse strand, counting down.
TAACTATTTTCCAAATTGGAATAACATGCAGTAATAATAGAAGTATTATGCAAGCAACACAGTTTAGTTTCTACTTCTAGATAGATAATGTGCTTGCCACACTCCTGAGTGAGTCTTTTTTTCAGCCTACACCTGAAATATTATATAATTCATTATTGAGTGAAGACAAGAGGGTATTGTTAGGGCATTCACAAATGTAAGCTATTTGTGTCCAAGAAGAGAGCTAAAATCTCTAGAAAATGTTTCCATGTATTATCTAAAATGATCTTTTAGCAAATAGAGAACATAATTCTCCATAGCATGCTTTTGAGAAAATTGGATGCAAAATGTTTCCAAAATCAGAATGACTGTGACTAAAAGCCATGGTTTATGAGTAAAAGGAAATTAAATACTAAACTTAGTCTACAGCCTTGAGTCAACTATTAGAATAACGTGTGCGAGTATTTGCTAAAAAAACAATAAGAGTACATTTATCAGCAAAATCCTTTAGAATCAGAAGTTTAAAAGAAATTCATTATTGAAAACAAAGTCATATTTTTTGGAAAAAAAAATACGGAGAACTTATAGAGGTATTTCTATCACATTTTAAAAATCTTTTTATTTGTATGTTTACTGAATAGATAAGTGCATGAACTGCAAGAAAGGAGAAAAAAATTTAAATAAATATAAATATAAACAATAACATAGTATAAGTAAAAAGATTGTTTAAAAAATGGGGATTACAGAGCAGTTGACATTACTTCACTGATGAAATATGATTGGATAATTTAAAATAAAATTATCTTGTTGCAATGCATGTAGGAAGAGGAGAGTTACCAGCCTGGTCCTTCATAGCAATCTGAGAGCAGAGAAATTTGCAGGCATAGATAGTGTGTACACACAGATCCACTAATTCCAATGAGAAAACAGTCACAGGGCAATGGTCATTAGGCAGCCTTTATGCTAATTTTAAAAAGCAAATAATAGTTTGAATATTAGAAAAAACCCTAAGCAAAGTAGCTAAACAACAGTGATATGTATAGTGACAACTTTATGAATTTAAAGATTACTTGTATATTTTCGAGCCACTATAGCTAAAATATTTCTGAAATGACTTACTGAAACACAAGTTAAAGTGGAATTGTATTTTTCTCTGTTAAACTTTCTGATGAGGACAATTTGCTTTTTATGAAAAGCCTGACTGATGCCACCACCTGCTAACTTGAGATCATTGTATCAGATGATTTCTTTCTACCACCTGCTGTATGGAATAGAAATGGAATCCAGCTGATGTTTTGACATTCTGGTGACAAGAGTGTAGCTGTTTCTGTAGCCTGTGTTTTAATCTAGGAATTTCCCCTGGAATATTCTGCTAATTTTAATTAGTTAAAAATTCTGCAATTATGAATTTAAAAAATTGGAACCTGGTGACTCTGGTTTTAAGAATTATACTTTTCTTACTTGTAATTCAGCTTATTCCATACTAAATCCAAATACTAAATTTACTTTAGATCTTTTTTACTCAATTTAAGCTTGGTTTGTATAGGGTTGATTACCAATAAGATGCCAAGCCATGGAAGATGGCATAATATCTGTAATAACATCTCATTATGTACGAATTAGGATGTAGATTGTCCACGCCTTCCAGAAACAGAAAGAGGCAGCCATTCAGAAATCATCATAAATACTATTTTCACCTCAAAGGAATGCAAACATGACAGAGCCATGTGTAATTTCTCCCTATGAGCCCTGATTTGACATTGTCAGCTTTAAAGAACGCCTAATTTCTAGGTAGCTCACTATATACACTTATCTACAGTTTCTTGCTTTATAGCAGCACTTTTCAGGAGGAAACATGCTTGTGAGCAAAGCATACAGATTCCCCTCAGAGATCTGACAACCACTTAAGTCCCTTTGGGGCCTCTACATTATTTTGTGCCTAGGGAACCTTCTCGCAATTTTATTAAGTACCAAATAGAAATGCTCACTATTGCCTCAAAGTGTAATGAGAGAGCTTATCTTTATGCATGTGTGGGAGATATGTTAAAAATTACAGTGGAACTAAGGGTTTCTCATCCTTTAGTAGTAAATGCATTATTGAGTACAGAAGTGTAATACTTCTCTAGTTTTAGAAAAGAAAATGCTTAAAAGAAGGGGGAATTAGTCTTGGGCAGAAAAAAAGAGGGTATTGTTGACTTAAATTCAAAATGTTTTTGTTTAAATTACTGTTATTAAAACATTGTCCATCTCATGACTCTCCAGGGTCTGAAATCAAATGATCAGATTATTTTACTTCAGTGTTTAGCAAACAAGGTCTACTACACAACATCCTTTGCTTGGCAGGAAAATCTTACAGTTGTCAATAATAATTATTTTAATTTTGCTAGTAACATTAAACTTCCTGTCCTAGGTTACAGAGAACACACATATTCTCTCTCAATATTGGTTTTAGACAAATGCCTCAGTTTTGTACCTCTCACTAGCTGGAAGTTGCTTTATGGGTCTTACATAAATGGAAACAGTGGCATCTCAGAAAAGCACTGCAAACTTATTAAATCAGTTTTTAAACCACTGAGGAAAGTGTCCTTGTACTGCCATACTGAATTCCCACAACTTACAAATGACTTGGTGACCTGTCCATTCAACAGTATGAACTCCACATCTGTTCAGGACAGTAAGTACTCAAGACATATATTTTAGGTCCTGCTTGGCACTATATAAACTTATTACCTTTTTGTTCAGTGGCTGAACCACTTTTTAATTATAATTCCTTTGTTCAAACTTAATCTAAATATTTTTGTCCTCAAAATATTTGACTGGAGGATATAAAAGAACTGGAAAAGCTTTCAGCTTGATGTAATTTCTTTCAAGCTTGTGAAAAAGAAGTTTTGCCCAATAAGTCTGACTTAGAGACCACAAGAAGAGTGATGTGGGATCCTTGCATTCATTTCTTTTTGGTGTCTTAATGGGATATGAAACCATGCAATAGAAAGCAGATCCAGCCACTATACAGTATATATCTGTTATACAGATCTTCTGATAGTGAAATGTTGAGTTTGTGGTGTATGAGGAACATCATTAAGAAAACAAGTAACCAGCATGCCCATTTTACTCAAACAGTTAATGGAAACACAAGACCAAATTTCCTTGGAAGAAATAGAATTAAATATGGATTTTTTCCTGAATGAATTCTGTAACTTCTGGATGGAATAAAACAACTCTCCTTAACCAGTTTTCTAAATCCAAAACTAAATTCAGATGAAATCATCTTTTGAACTTATATTTATTTATCAGAATAACAATTTCTCTGTAATCTCCTTGTGTATATGACAACTTTCTGCAATGTCAGCATTTTCAAGTTGGCTATCAGGAGATAATCTTTCAGAATTACTAAAGATGAGAACACAGTGTAGCTCCTTACTCACAGCTTTACATTGCTTTGTCATGGAAGCCTTCATCTGTCCACTGTCTTGGTGATCAGTTTGGTATTTTTCTTGTGAGTATCCCAGCTGGGAAGAATAGTGTCTGAAGAAAGATAAAAATATCCCACAGCCGAGAAAAACCCAAAATGAACATGGTAGTTTCTGGTATGCTAATTCAGTGACTATCAGCTGGCATAGAGCTGACAATTCTTTTCGTAGAAGTTTCTTGCAAGACATGAAGCATATAGTCTCTCCAGGAAAGCCTGTTAGTACTATACACAATTTTCCTTACCTTTTGTCTTCTTAATAGTCAGAGTTATAAGTTCTAACACATGAATTGTATTCTAACAGTGAATAACAATATTTGGTCAAGTAAGATACTCCAATCATCCATGAATCTGTAATGTTCCCACATTTGTGTCATATGACTATAATGTCAGAACAGTGAAATTAATGGAAAACAAAGTCACATCTCCTCTGGAAACACAGCACTGGGATATGAGGATGTCTCATGTTGAGCTGTAAGTAATCCTTTCATCATGCTATAGAACCACACCTAGCAGAGTGTTTAGAATTCAGATACCTCTGGATCATCCTAGTTTTTGTGCAGTTCACCATATGGATATATATTTTAATGCAAATCTCTGGTTTTGAAAAGTCTAATTCCTGCTAAAGCTAGCATTTTTAAATGGCACAGTGTACCATGGACAAACACTGAGTTAGCACAATTAGGAATCATTTCACTTGCTATTAATAATTTGATGCCCAATTTTATGACTGCTGTTAGTGTCTTGGAATGTTAAATATATATTCTCTTATAGACTAATTTTAGGTACTAACCAGAGTGGGACTCTGAAAAAGGCTGGTAGCTAGGAGAATGCTTTGTGAGCCAAACTATCTTTGGCATGACTAACAGCGTTGATATGAGAGATGAATTGGACCCTATGTCTTTTTACTTTCCCTCCAGCCAGACTAACAGCTGCAGTGTGCTTGTGACTTAAAAAAAAAAAAAAAAAAAAAAAAAAAAAGAGGCATGCTTTTTGGCAGTGAGTGTACATGTCTTTGGCCTCACACTACAGTAACTCTTATTTTTCTGAATTTCTTGTATGAAATCACTTGTACATGTCAGGTTAGAGGGTTTTTTTTTTCCTTGCACATACTTCTCTTGGAGTTTGTGGCGACCTACATTTGCCTCTCCTTGAAATTCTCCCATCCAATTTGACAGGTGCTCCATACTGATGGAGCACAATGACAGAGTGAAGTCCAGAGTAGGATTCCTGACCCAGGGGTAGCAGCAGGCACAAATCAGTCTGCATCTCTCCTGAATCACTGAACCCCAGCACATCCTTGGTACTCGCTTGCACAAGGCTTGATGTAATACTTTGTAGCTGGCATGTGCCTCTTGGCTTTTCCTCTCAAGGAATTTGTGATGATATCAAAGTGCTTGTCTTCACTTGTAACACTTGTAAAGAAATAAAATTAATCAATCACAAGCTTCTTAAATTAGTAGTTATGACTGCCTGGTATCTATCTGTTTGCAAATAATACTTCTTACCAGTAAGTTAGTATTTAATAGAAAATGTTACAAAGTGATTAATATAAAAGGATCTCAATAAAACTAAGTGAAGCAAGTTTAAATTACATGGTATGGTATTCAGTATCTTTCACTGTCTATGTAAACCTATATTTCACAGGATAAAGCTTGACAACTTCATGTTAAATAATATAAAAGGTAGGAACCTGTTATTTTTGACTAAGGCAAAAGTAAATTTACAGACATTAAGCTTAGAGTAAGTCACCACTGTTGAAAAACTACTACACACAGTGTGAATGCAGAGATAGTAGCAGAAATATATACATACAGTGGGGGAAAAAAATATATTTTTCTGCAGCAGTATGTATCAAAATCACATGTCTGGTCATGCAGGAATAGCCCAGCTGCCAGCACACAGAGAATACTGACTGACCCAGCCTCTCTGGACATCTCCCTCCAACAAGCCCAGCTCCCGTGGCTCACTGCAGATGGAATTGTGCAGGAGGCATGGTGGGGCACAGATGGGAAGGGCTATGGGACAGGCAGGCAGCCAGGCCCACTGCAAGGCTCAGTGTCTGGACAGCCTGCTCCTGACAACAGTAGTCTTGGGACACAGGGACTTGGGCCACTCTTCTCCCTGTGCTGGAGGTCAGGTGGCTTCATGGTGTGTGTGTGTGTGTGTATATATACATATGTATATATAGTATTAATATGTATATATAGTATTAATATCTCAGGGTGAGTGTGAGATAAGTGGATGAAGAAGAGAAGTGATTGCAAACTGGGCAGATTTGTGCAATGTGCTTTGTGTCCCGTCTAGAACACTAAATAAGACCCTGAAGGTCTGATTTAAATCGCATTCCACAAGACAGAGAAATGCCAAGATATAATAATAAAAAAGTAAAATATATATTTCATACAGTCTCCTTTTTAAAGTAAAATTAGTTTGTAAGTCTCATTTTTTTTAACTATTTCACTTGCTTGTGAAATGTTGTCTTTGCATTTTCTGAATAACTGATATTTATAACTCTATTCTCCACTTTGTGATTTTCAGCAAAAACCACTTATAAAAGACCAATTAAATTAAAAAATGGAGCCAAAAACAGGTGAAAGGATTTAACAGGTATTCTGTGGTTCTAAGGAAGAAATTTATTCGTTTTTTAGTATGCATTTTTACAAATCCTACTGTTTTATCTGGTAAGCCTTATCTACTGCAGCATTTTAAGTACAAAATAAAAATATTTGAGTAATCATGACCTAATTGCAATTCATTTTGCCCATGAAATCCTAGAGAAAGCTCAAGGAGGACAAGTGATTTCAGCAAGCACAGACTATCCTTCTGTTTCGTTGACTTGCAAAGTAGTTGGTGCAACATACTTCACTCCAAACATATCAACTGAAAGAAACAAGTGAAAAGAATAAATAGATGGATTTATTTCACTAATGTAGGAGGCATTTTAAAGACAACTATTCAATAGCAAGCTTTAATGTCAATGCAGATTTAATGAAGTCAGAATACATTACATCTCTGAGGACTGCATTTGCAGATATAAACCAGCATAGTTCCTTTGCCTTAGCTGGAGCTGTACCAGTATATAACTTCTAACCTTGAAAAATCTTACTAAATATTCTCAATTGTGTCTCCTTTCTTATTCTGTTTCTTTGCAGCTGAAGACTATTTTCTCCTGATTTTTCACCTACATCTCTGTTCTTTTAATGGGTATTTTTTCCTTTCCTTTTTCCTCTCCACTTCAGTCTTTTCAGCTTTCTCCAAGAACTTTTTTAAAATTGTTATTTCATAGAATCATAGAATAACCTGGGCTGGAAGGAGGCTCTGGAGGTCACTTTGGCCAATCTTTCGCTCAAAGTAGGACTAATTTAAAAGTTAATTCAGGTTGCTCAGAGCTTCCTGACCAGATGAGTTTTGAGTGTATAGAAAGATGGAGACTGAACAACCTCTCTGTGTCCTTGTTTCTGCACTTACTCCCCCTTTTTTAAAAAATTTAGTTTTTAATATTTCATTATGGGTTTTTTGCAGTTCCACTGCTTTGAATAACTTCCATAATTCTTCATTTCATCCTTATGCCTGTCTCTACCCTTCTACCTCTAACAGTTGTAGCAAACACAGTATTTCCATGATTTTTGAATTTTCTGATGTGTTTATATTTCTTTGTAACAGAAATGCACCTCTTGCTTTGATATACAGGGTTATATCTGCTCCTCACAAGATTCAAACTGATGCCATATGGGTAGAGGTCAGATGAATGACCGCAGCCCATTGCCCAAAGCCATTCAGGTAACATGAACACTACTACAACTGCCTTGATCCCCTGCCCTCTTGTCCTTGTGCACAGCTAACCCATCTTGCATTTGAAAATCAGACTTGTGCCTAATACCTGTAGACCTTCAGTAGTTTTTGAAGGAATAATGGCTGCTAACTATAAAAAGGTGTTCAAATGTCAGGCATCACATTGCCTGAATCACCAGATTCATGTTTGGAAATTTACTTTTTGTTGCAGCTGAAAATTTGGAGAAAAAGTGCCTTAGCTGGCATTGGTTTTTGTCCATGGCACTGACAGGAGCTACTGCAATGTGAGTCAATCTAAATGGAGGTTGTCAATTTTAAATTGTTCTAAACAGTCGATCTTCAGGGAGAGATAGACCTTCAAAGTTTACCATAGAAGAGCTGGAGTTCCATTCTCATGAAGAATACAGGCAAATTTAAACACATTAACATGGGATTTAAGAGAAGTAATTTTATTGCTTTTAAAATATTTGCATTTAAAGCAAATGTCTTTCCTAAAATACTAAAAGTACATACATTGTTAAAACACATTGAGTCATCTTATATTTGCTTTGAAGTGGTCCACGACAAAGCTTTGTGCTTGAATTGGGATCACTGGACCTTTGACTTTGTTGGTGCTTAGTGCTTCTGTCTATTTTTACAAAAAATAGTTTTGCAAATCATAAAAAAGTGAAACATCACATGTGAATCAGTGGGTATTTGCTTCCATTTAATGAAGTAGTGCCCATTTGCTTCATCACTGACAACCATTTAAGTTGACTGGGAAGGAGATAACTTGCTGCACTGATAACTGCTTCAATGAGTAAGATCCAAGAAATGGGAAAATTCTAATTTGCTGGAGAAATCTGAGGCATGTACAAAAATTGCTCCTTTCAATTTAATGTCTTACCTTTGTTTGAACATTTTATGCCAATAAAATCAAAGCACTCATCCTTAAACTTTGCTCTATTTTTGCTCTATTTTTGCTCTACTCTACTTTGCCCACGTGTGCTCTGCAACAGGACATTTCAGAGTGCTGAAATGAATCCTGTACCTTCATGCTTCTGTGGTTGGCAGAACGGACCTCTCTCCTCTCACCTCCTTTCTCACTCAATTCTCTCAACAGGAGGTCTGTTTACCTATCATGATCAGTCTTCCCTGATGTATGCAGTTTAAAATAAATAGTTTGGAATTCTTGCTTCTTGTTGGATTACTTTGATATTCATGGTATTTGGAGATGTAAGGTTTTTTGTTTGCTTTCACTTTGCAGAACTCCTCAGATTACAAATATATTTTTTTCTTTTCATATAATTATCCTTATCAGTGACCTCACATAGAGAAAACAGTTTACTATCCATCTGAGATCTTCCATCTTCTGATGGTATTCCCAACAAGACTCAATATTCTCAAGATTATGCTAGATACCAATATACATTGGAACAATCCAGGTATTTCTTGTACAATCATGGACTCTTGATGTATGATTTTATTCCAGCAGTGAAGGTTGTTTCAGTACTACACAGCTTCACTCAAGGCCTGATTAGCCCATTCCCTCATTTCAGGAAAAAAATATTCAAGTAAAACAAACAACCCACATACTCCATGCGAGGGATGCCGGGTTGGGGCAAGCAACTTTATGAAGACCTTGCCCAGAGAGAACAACCTAAGCAGGGGACCTGGAGCTAGAACAATTCCTGTCCGTCGACACCGTGGTGTCAGGCTCTGTCCGGACATCCCCTTCCTTCGAAGCTGCGTGGGGGAACGGCTTCCCCCAGAGCAGCGGTGCAGGGGCAGGTGCTCGGCGGGGGCTGCGGTGGGGTGATCCTGGATCTGCGGCACACTGACACCGCTGGATTTCCCGGCACGGCCTCTGTCGCTCCCAGTGGGAATGCGGCGCTGCCAGGCTTCCCAGGAGCCCATATTTAGGCTGGAGCGACACCTCCCGCGTGCGGTAACGCCGCCTGCACCCGGGGCGGGGGGCGGCGGACGGGGCCGAGATCCCCGAGCTGCCCCCGGCCCCCG